>HG995248.1:18222500-18230000 GCA_905332985.1 Mimas tiliae | reverse complement strand
AGCTTTCCAGAGCCGCAAGGCTGCAATGGGGTCTGGGGCCGGAGATGATAAAATTGCTGTATAGGGCTGTAGTGGAGCCAACAATTTTATACGGATCTAGCGTGTGGGCCCCAGCGACGCGAAAGCTTGGTGTGCGGAAGCAGCTTGCGTCTGTTCAAAGAGGCTTCGCACAGAAGATGGCGAAGGCCTACAGGACAGCCTCCCTCAACTCGGCCCTACTGATCTCCGGGATTTTGCCCCTCGATATCCGAGTCAGGGAAAATGCTTCCCTGTACGAGGTGAAGAGGGGTTACTCCCAGGAGGTGGTAGGGGACCGGGAGATGGAGGCACCTGTGGCCTTCGCGGATCTTCCCCATCCTGCATCCAGGAGCGAAGTGGGCTATCGATGTCTGGCGGACGGTGCAGAGGTGAACCAGCTAGTAGTTAACACTACTGCCATCTTCACAGATGGCAGTAAGATAGAAGGAAAGGTTGGTGCGGCGTTTTCCGTATGGAAGAACGCCACAGAAGTAAAAAACAAAAAACTAAAGCTGGAGCGCTTCTGCACCGTCTACCAGGCGGAACTGTTGGCCCTTCGCGGCGCCGTGGAGGAGGCAGCGCAAGGTGGTACGGGTGAGTACAGCATCCTGAGCGACTCAAGGGCCGCACTCGACACCATCACTGATGGAATCTCCCTCCACCCCTTAGCGGCCCAGATAAGAAGCATTTTAAGAACAGCTGAAAATGAGGGCAGAATAGTAAGACTATTTTGGCTCAAGGCACACGCGGGGGTGGAGGGAAATGAGAGGGCGGATGAGTTAGCGAAGGGTGCTGCGCTGACCCTAAAGAGGCGTCCCCACTATGACAGATGCCCCGTTTCGTTCGTCAAGCGACAACTCCGCGAGGCGTCGCTTGGCGAATGGAACGAGCGCTATGTCCAAGGGGACACTGCCTCTACCACCAAGCTCTTCTTTCCGGACGCCGTGGAGGCCCATCAGATTCTCAAGAAGATAGCGGTAGACCCCCTGGTAACGCAGGTGTTCACCGGGCATGGCGGGTTTTCCGCATACTTGTACAGATTCAGGTGTAAGGATAGCCCGTCGTGTATCTGTGACCCTGCGGCGCTAGAGGATGTCGAGCACCTGCTGACAGAATGCCCAGTTCACCTGTACAGAAGAACTATGTTTGAAATAGAAACCGGTATAGCGATCAAAACAGATAATTTTAAGACTCTAATAGAAGATAAGAACACTAGATATAAGTTTATAAAGTATTGTAAAAAGATAGCATTAAAAGTAATAAATAGAAATAAGTAGATATAAGTTAGGCTAAATATATAACATTAGTTTATATACCTTTAGCAACTAGAATACGATGTAATAATAAAAATAAACTGTAATTAAAATAAGATAGATAATAAGCTAGATAAGAACAAATCTGTATGTAAATAAAGAAAATCGACTGAAAAGAATATACCAAAAGAAAAGAAAATAGATAGGAATAGTAGGTCTACCCCAACGAAGGGTATAGGATACACACAGATAGATAGGAGTAAGTATACAGCGAAGAAACAAAAGTCTCTATTGCAGATAGGGGAACGAGAGTGGGGCATAGCGCCCCACAATAAAAAAAAAAAAAAAAAAAAACCTAACCTAACCTAACCTAACCTAACCTAACCTAACCTAACCTAACCTAACCTAACCTAACCTAACCTAACCTAACCTAACCTAACCTAACCTAACCTAACCTAACCTAACCTAACCTAACCTAACCTAACCTAACCTAACCTAACCTAACCTAACCTAACCTAACCTAACCTAACCTAACCTAACCTAACCTAACCTAACCTAACCTAACCTAACCTAACCTAACCTAACCTAACCTAACCTAACCTAACCTAACCTAACCTAACCTAACCTAACCTAACCTAACCTAACCTAACCTAACCTAACCTAACCTAACCTAACCTAACCTAACCTAACCTAACCTAACCTAACCTAACCTAACCTAACCTAACCTAACCTAACCTAACCTAACCTAACCTAACCTAACCTAACCTAACCTAACCTAACCTAACCTAACCTAACCTAACCTAACCTAACCTAACCTAACCTAACCTAACCTAACCTAACCTAACCTAACCTAACCTAACCTAACCTAACCTAACCTAACCTAACCTAACCTAACCTAACCTAACCTAACCTAACCTAACCTAACCTAACCTAACCTAACCTAACCTAACCTAACCTAACCTAACCTAACCTAACCTAACCTAACCTAACCTAACCTAACCTAACCTAACCTAACCTAACCTAACCTAACCTAACCTAACCTAACCTAACCTAACCTAACCTAACCTAACCTAACCTAACCTAACCTAACCTAACCTAACCTAACCTAACCTAACCTAACCTAACCTAACCTAACCTAACCTAACCTAACCTAACCTAACCTAACCTAACCTAACCTAACCTAACCTAACCTAACCTAACCTAACCTAACCTAACCTAACCTAACCTAACCTAACCTAACCTAACCTAACCTAACCTAACCTAACCTAACCTAACCTAACCTAACCTAACCTAACCTAACCTAACCTAACCTAACCTAACCTAACCTAACCTAACCTAACCTAACCTAACCTAACCTAACCTAACCTAACCTAACCTAACCCGAGTTGCTCCAAGAACGCCACCGTGAACGCATCGTTTATGTGTCGCTCCGCGTAAAATAAATCGGCTCGGTCGTCTTAAATTTGAATCTCGCTTTGAAATTTATATCATTGGGTGCGTAAAAGACCTGGCAGTGTGTTGGTGTAGGTGGTGAAGTGGAAAGTGCGGTGGTTTTCCCTCAAATTGGAAAAAACTAGTGAAAAATCGTCAATTTTCTGGATTATCGGCATTACCTGCATCATCTGCATCATCTGCATTGCTTGCTTCGGCTGCTTTGGTTGCATTGGCTGCAGTAGCTGAGTGCGCAGGCCAATCAAACATCTATCTGCGCATTGCCTGCGTTACCTGTACCATCTGGTAAGTCTGCACTGGCTGCTTTAACTGCATCGGCTGCATTGTCTGCGCGCGCTGGCCAATTGGAGATCCATCTGCACACTGTCTGCACTGCCTGCATCATCTGGACAGCCTGCATCGGCTGCATTGCCTGCTTGCGCGGGCGAATCGAAGATCCATCTGCACACTGTCTGCATTGCCGGTATTATCTGGATAGTCTGCTTCGGCTGCATTGCCTGCTTGCGCGGGCCAATTGAAGATCCATCTGCACACTGTTTGCATTGCCTATACTATCCGGATAGTCTGCATCGGCTGCATTGCCTGCATTGCCTGCATTGCCTGCGTGCGCGGGCTAATCAAGGATCATCTGCACACTGCCTGCATTGCCTGCATTGACTGAATAGTCTGCATCGGCTGCATTGCCTGCATTGCCTGCATTGCCTGCATTGCCTGCGTGCGCGGGCTAATCAACAATCAAGGATCATCTGCATACTGCCTGCATTGCCTGCATTAACTGGACAGTCTGCATTGGCTGCTCTGGTTGCATATCATCTGCATTATCAACTGTTAAATAGGAAAAACAACACGAGCTGCTTTAAGCCCCACGATTGACCCAAACAAATTATACAAAATTTACTTTTTGACTTTTTGACGCCTACAAGCCGTATACACTTGTGGGAAACATATTCTTCAGACGCATTCCCCTAACAATACCAAACATATAATGTTCGGGATCCGCACGCCACCCAAGGAAATGAGGCCGAAGAGCAAAACGCCTGAAAAGATCAGCCCGGGAGATACCGGTGGGAACAAGGTCGCGCAGGCCCGGCGGAGCTTGGAATCCCAGATCGAAAGATCTGGGGGAACGAGCGCCGCCGAGCCCGTGCGGCCAAAACCCGCGGGAACCTCTGCGGACGGAGAAAACCCGACTAAAAAAGTGACAGCCCCGGCCTCAATAGTGGCAGTAGTGCCACGAGAAGATACCGGACAAATGAGCAGGACAGCCAAAGCAAAATCTTGCTTGATGAAACTGAAGCTCCAAATAAACAACAGTCGGAACCTGAAAACGGAGATAAAAACGGACGTTATAGAGGCAGCGGAAAAGCTATACAAGCTAGTAAAGGAAGGAGAGGACGAAAGGTTAAAAGAAGGAAAGAAGGTAAAGACAACAGAAGATCCACCCAGAATCGGAAGAGACACGGAAATAGAGAAAAAGCTAGAAAATCAGGAGAAGGAAATAATTAGGAGACTGGATGCCCACACCCAACTATTGAAAGAGAGCAAGGAGGAAATGGAAAAGTTAAGCAAGGAGATAAATAAGCAAAGAGAGGACTGGAAAGAAGGAAGAAGCTACGCAAGCGTGGTGTCTGGCACAGGGAGGAAGGAACAAGGGAATGCAGCAATGCACTCCGTAGTGATCACCTCCGTGGACCAGACGGTCACGGGCGAAGCAGTCTTCGAGGAAATCAGGACTACACTAAACGCTAGAGAAGAGGGGATGAGGATTGATAAGATAAGAAAGGCAAAGGATAGGAAAGTGATAGTTGGCTGTAAGTCGAAAGAAGAACTGGGCAGAATTAAGGAAAAGATCAAATCAGCGGGAGCCAGACTTCATATCGAGGATATGGAGAATAAGAATCCCATGATTTTGCTGAGGGACGTCCTAAGCCATAACAAGGACGACGAAATAGTAAGAGCACTACTTAACCAGAACAAACATCTTCTGGGAGATGTGAGTGGAGACAGCGCGTGCCTAAAGGTGAAATTTAGGAGAAGGGCGCGGAACCCACTCACATCTCACGTGGCAATACAGGTGCCACCTAAGATATGGAAGCGGCTCACAGAAGAGGGGTCAGTCCATATTGACGTGCAGAGGGTCAAGGTCGAGGACCAATCCCCTCTTATCCAGTGCTCGCGGTGCCTGGGCTATGGGCATGGGAAGCGGTTCTGCCGAGACCAGGAGGATGCGTGCAGCCACTGCGGGGGGGCCCACCACAGGTCGGAATGCGCCGACTGGATGGCGAGGGCTCCACCGACGTGTTGCAACTGCACCAAGGCCAGGATCGGCGGGACCGAACACGATGCCTTTAGCCCGGAATGCCCTGTGAGGAGGAAGTGGGAGATCCTGGCGAGGTCCACGGTAGCATATTGCTAAGGTGGATCCAAGGAACCCAGATCAGACAAACTCCTCAACAGGCGCAACGTCGACCTTAGTCGCCCAAGCCAATTTACAAAGGAAAAAACTAGCGACAAGTGAATTCTTACTAGAATCAGCAAAGAGGAAGGTCGACTTTGCGCTGCTGCAGGAGCCATACGTGGGAAGCCAAGGTAGAGTGAGAGACCACCGGGGGGTGAGGATCTTCCAGGGAGAAAACGGGCAGGGGGCCGTTGTCAAGTCAGCCGTTGCAGTTTTCAACGGCGACTGGACGGTGGCCCAATGTCCGTCCCTCACCACAACCAACATCACAGTGGTGAAGATCCAAACGGGAACCCGTGAGATAGTGGTTATCTCGTTCTACTTTGAGCCGGATAAACCCATAGGGCCATACCTGCAGCAGTTGGGGAAGATAGTTGAAAAACTGGGCCCTCGCGGAATCCTCATAGGGGGTGACACCAATGCCAAAAGCATATGGTGGGGCAGCGCGGACACTGACGGGAGGGGAGAGGAAATGGCAGGAATGCTGGAGGAACACGGATTGCAGGTGCTCAACAGCGGCAAAGCTCCAACATTCGAAACAGTGCGAGGAGGAAAACTCCTCACCAGCCACATTGACATCACGGCCTGCACTGAGGATATCCTGGACCTGACAAGGGACTGGAAGGTGGACGACACCATGGCGGACTCGGACCATAACGCAATAACCTTCAAAATTGATAGAATTAAAAGTAAATTTACAATACAGAAATTTAAATCTACAAAAAAGTACAACACAAATAAGGCTAATTGGACCCACTTTGCTGAAAAACTGGAACAATTATTGCACAGCAACCAACTAACAGAATCAGAAATAAATAACATCAACAATAAATCAAATCTAGATAATACAATAGAAAAATACATAGATACAATAATAAAAACTAGCAACGAGACAATACCGCTAATTAAAGTAAAAAACAAACACAACTTACCGTGGTGGTCCGAGAAACTCGCCAGAATGAAGAAGGAAGTCACCACCAGGAAAAGGAGAATCCGATGCGCAGCGCCGATTCGAAGAGCTAAGGTCGTTGATGAGTACCTGCAATCAAAAGAGAGATATGAGAATGAAGCCAAGAAGGCACAAGTAGATAGTTGGAAGGAATTCTGTAAAAAACAGGATAAGGAGAACATCTGGGACGGGATATATAGAGTGATTGGGAAGGTATCCAAAAAGCATGAAGACCTGCCATTGACCAAGAACGGAGAGACCCTAAGCTTGAAGGACTCGGCAAAGCTATTGGCAGAAACCTTCTATCCAGAAGACAATAAAGAAGAAGACAACGCAGACCATCAGCGTACAAGAGAGGCAGCCGCACGAGTAAATGACAAAGTCGATGCTGAGATCCATGACCCACCATTTACACTGGACGAACTAAGTGCGGCTGCAAACAGCTTCAATCCAAAGAAAGCCCCGGGAGCAGACGGCCTAACGGCTGACATCTGTAAGCAAGCTATAGATAAGTACCCAGAATTGTACCTATCACTGGCAAACAAGTGCCTCGAACTTGGCCACTTCCCGACCACCTGGAAGGAGGCAACGGTCATAGTCCTCCGGAAACCTGCCAAGGAGGACTACACGAACGTCAAATCGTACAGACCGATAGGCCTTTTGCCTGTGATGGGGAAGATACTGGAGAAGATGGTGGTGGGGCGAGTGAGGTGGTATCTCTACCCGAGGACAAGCCCCCGACAGTTTGGCTTTATGCCGCAGAGGAGCACCGAAGACTCCCTCTACGTTTTGATGAGACATATAAGGAACAAACTTTCTGAAAAGAAAATTGTCCTTATTGTCTCACTGGACATAGAGGGGGCCTTCGACAGCGCCTGGTGGCCGGCAATTAGAGTCAGACTGTCGGAGGAAGGATGTCCAATCAACATCAGAAGGGTAATAGATAGCTACCTCGAGAGCAGAAAAGTCAGACTGAGGTACTCCGGGGAAGAGTATGAGAGGTGGACCTCCAAGGGATGCGTGCAGGGCTCCATTGGGGGTCCAACCTTCTGGAATCTGCTCCTCGACCCACTACTATCGGAGCTTGATAGACGGGGTATTTACTGCCAAGCTTTTGCCGATGACGTAGTGCTCGCATTCGACGGACATGAGATGAGCAAGATACAAAAACAGGCCAATGAAACGCTGGCCTGTGTGAGGGATTGGGGAATCAAAAACAAACTTAAGTTCGCCCCGAACAAGACAAAGGCAATGGTGATAACCAGAAAACTGAAGTATGATTCTCCGATCCTCCACATGGGTGGCGTGGACATTGGTCTGGAAAAACAGATGAAGATACTGGGAGTCACAATCGACAGCGGGCTGACCTT
>HG995248.1:18155000-18217500 GCA_905332985.1 Mimas tiliae | reverse complement strand
CAGGTGCTCAACAGCGGCAAAGCTCCAACATTCGAAACAGTGCGAGGAGGAAAACTCCTCACCAGCCACATTGACATCACGGCCTGCGCTGAGGATATCCTGGACCTGACAAGGGACTGGAAGGTGGACGACACCATGGCGGACTCGGACCATAACGCAATAACCTTCAAAATTGATAGAATTAAAAGTAAATTTACAATACAGAAATTTAAATCTACAAAAAAGTACAACACAAATAAGGCTAATTGGACCCACTTTGCTGAAAAACTGGAACAATTATTGCACAGCAACCAACTAACAGAATCAGAAATAAATAACATCAACAATAAATCAAATCTAGATAATACAATAGAAAAATACATAGATACAATAATAAAAACTAGCAACGAGACAATACCGCTAATTAAAGTAAAAAACAAACACAACTTACCGTGGTGGTCCGAGAAACTCGCCAGAATGAAGAAGGAAGTCACCACCAGGAAAAGGAGAATCCGATGCGCAGCGCCGATTCGAAGAGCTAAGGTCGTTGATGAGTACCTGCAATCAAAAGAGAGATATGAGAATGAAGCCAAGAAGGCACAAGTAGATAGTTGGAAGGAATTCTGTAAAAAACAGGATAAGGAGAACATCTGGGACGGGATATATAGAGTGATTGGGAAGGTATCCAAAAAGCATGAAGACCTGCCATTGACCAAGAACGGAGAGACCCTAAGCTTGAAGGACTCGGCAAAGCTATTGGCGGAAACCTTCTATCCAGAAGACAATAAAGAAGAAGACAACGCAGACCATCAGCGTACAAGAGAGGCAGCCGCACGAGTAAATGACAAAGTCGATGCTGAGATCCATGACCCACCATTTACACTGGACGAACTAAGTGCGGCTGCAAACAGCTTCAATCCAAAGAAAGCCCCGGGAGCAGACGGCCTAACGGCTGACATCTGTAAGCAAGCTATAGATAAGTACCCAGAATTGTACCTATCACTGGCAAACAAGTGCCTCGAACTTGGCCACTTCCCGACCACCTGGAAGGAGGCAACGGTCATAGTCCTCCGGAAACCTGCCAAGGAGGACTACACGAACGTCAAATCGTACAGACCGATAGGCCTTTTGCCTGTGATGGGGAAGATACTGGAGAAGATGGTGGTGGGGCGAGTGAGGTGGTATCTCTACCCGAGGACAAGCCCCCGACAGTTTGGCTTTATGCCGCAGAGGAGCACCGAAGACTCCCTCTACGTTTTGATGAGACATATAAGGAACAAACTTTCTGAAAAGAAAATTGTCCTTGTTGTCTCACTGGACATAGAGGGGGCCTTCGACAGCGCCTGGTGGCCGGCAATTAGAGTCAGACTGTCGGAGGAAGGATGTCCAATCAACATCAGAAGGGTAATAGATAGCTACCTCGAGAGCAGAAAAGTCAGACTGAGGTACTCCGGGGAAGAGTATGAGAAGTGGACCTCCAAGGGATGCGTGCAGGGCTCCATTGGGGGTCCAACCTTCTGGAATCTGCTCCTCGACCCACTACTATCGGAGCTTGATAGACGGGGTATTTACTGCCAAGCTTTTGCCGATGACGTAGTGCTCGCATTCGACGGACATGAGATGAGCAAGATACAAAAACAGGCCAATGAAACGCTGGCCTGTGTGAGGGATTGGGGAATCAAAAACAAACTTAAGTTCGCCCCGAACAAGACAAAGGCAATGGTGATAACCAGAAAACTGAAGTATGATTCTCCGATCCTCCACATGGGTGGCGTGGACATTGGTCTGGAAAAACAGATGAAGATACTGGGAGTCACAATCGACAGCGGGCTGACCTTTAACGCCCACGTTACCAACGTATGTAAGAAGGCAGTGGGGGCTGGGACCAGACATCATCAAACTGCTGTATACGGCTGTAGTAGAGCCAACCATACTATATGGAGCAAGTGTATGGGCCCCGGCTTCACACAAATTAGGGATAAAAAAGCAGCTCGCTGTTGTCCAAAGAGGTTTCGCGCAAAAGATTACGAAGGCCTACAGGACCGTCTCATTAAACTCGGCCCTTCTCCTCGCCGGGATACTGCCCCTGGATATTCGTGCCAGGGAGAATGCCTCCCTGTACGAAATCAAAAGGGGCTGGTCCCGGCGGGTGATAGGGGACCGGGAGGTGGAACGGCCTGTGGCCTTCGAAAATCTTGAACACCCAGCGCAACGTGGCACTATTAAATACCGGTGTCTGGTGGACGGTGCAGAAGTGAACCAAATAACTAGAGAAGGCCGAGCTATCTTCACAGACGGCAGTAAGATCGATGGTAAGGTCGGAGCGGCAATCTCCATTTGGCAGAACGCCGCCGAGACCAAAACCAAAAAACTCAAACTGGAATCATTCTGCACCGTCTACCAGGCAGAGATGGTGGCCCTCCACAGGGCGGTGGCAGAGGCGGTGGTTGGGGAGGCGGCTCAGTGCAGCATCCTGAGCGACTCTAGAGCGGCGCTGGAAACCGTCGCTGACGGAGCTTCCCTCCACCCCCTAGCGTTCCAAATTCAAAAAATGATCAGAAGCAATAAAGAACGCGGCAGAATAGTATCGTTATTCTGGATAAAAGCTCACGCAGGGTTGGAGGGAAACGAGCGCGCAGACGAGCTCGCAAAGGATGCTGCGCTGAATCTCAAAGTTAAACCTGACTACGATAAGTGTCCCGTTTCATTCGTCAAACGACAGATTCGTCTGGAGTCGATTGACGAGTGGAACGAGCGCTACGTACAGGGCGAGACGGCCTCAACCACAAAGCTCTTCTTCCCGAGTGCTGTGGAGGCCCGCCAAATCATCGGGAAGATCCAAACGGATCCCGTCACGACGCAGGTGTTCACGGGGCATGGCGGGTTCTCCGAATACTTGTACCGCTTCAAGTGCAAGGAGAGCCCGTCATGTATCTGTGACCCTGCAGAAGACCAAAGTTTAGTGCACGTTATAACCGAATGCCCAGTGTATCTGATGAAAAGACTAGATTTAGAAATAGAGTTAGGTATAGACATTAAAAGAAATACAGTATGTAAATTAATAGCAAATAAGGAAAGTAGAGATAAGTTTATTAAGTATTGTAGAAATGTAGTAATTAGCGTAGCAAATAGAAATAAGTAGAAATAAGTTAGGCTAGATATACAATGTATAGATTATATATTACTAGAAACTAAGAAATAATGTAAGTAAAAATAAGATAAACTGGAATAGTTATAAGGTAGATAAGTTAAATTAAGTGAAAAAATGTATGTAAATAAAGAAAAGAAAAAAGTCGTTCCAATAAAATAAGAAAATAGCTAGGATTAGGAAAAGTAGGACCATTGAGACTAGGAGCATAGAAATGAACCAATAAAGATAGAATAGGGAAGGGTAGGGGGTGAAAAAGAGCTCTAACTAGGGTTAGGGGAACGAGAGTGGGGCATAGCGCCCCACAATAAAAAAAAAAAAAAAAAAAAAAAAAAAAAAAAAAAAAAAACCTAACCTAACCTAACCTAACCTAACCTAACCTAACCTAACCTAACCTAACCTAACCTAACCTAACCTAACCTAACCTAACCTAACCTAACCTAACCTAACCTAACCTAACCTAACCTAACCTAACCTAACCTAACCTAACCTAACCTAACCTAACCTAACCTAACCTAACCTAACCTAACCTAACCTAACCTAACCTAACCTAACCTAACCTAACCTAACCTAACCTAACCTAACCTAACCTAACCTAACCTAACCTAACCTAACCTAACCTAACCTAACCTAACCTAACCTAACCTAACCTAACCTAACCTAACCTAACCTAACCTAACCTAACCTAACCTAACCTAACCTAACCTAACCTAACCTAACCTAACCTAACCTAACCTAACCTAACCTAACCTAACCTAACCTAACCTAACCTAACCTAACCTAACCTAACCTAACCTAACCTAACCTAACCTAACCTAACCTAACCTAACCTAACCTAACCTAACCTAACCTAACCTAACCTAACCTAACCTAACCTAACCTAACCTAACCTAACCTAACCTAACCTAACCTAACCTAACCTAACCTAACCTAACCTAACCTAACCTAACCTAACCTAACCTAACCTAACCTAACCTAACCTAACCTAACCTAACCTAACCTAACCTAACCTAACCTAACCTAACCTAACCTCCTAAGCCATAACAAGGACGACGAAATAGTAAGAGCACTACTTAACCAGAACAAACATCTTCTGGGAGATGTGAGTGGAGACAGCGCGTGCCTAAAGGTGAAATTTAGGAGAAGGGCGCGGAACCCACTCACATCTCACGTGGCAATACAGGTGCCACCTAAGATATGGAAGCGGCTCACAGAAGAGGGGTCAGTCCATATTGACGTGCAGAGGGTCAAGGTCGAGGACCAATCCCCTCTTATCCAGTGCTCGCGGTGCCTGGGCTATGGGCATGGGAAGCGGTTCTGCCGAGACCAGGAGGATGCGTGCAGCCACTGCGGGGGGGCCCACCACAGGTCGGAATGCGCCGACTGGATGGCGAGGGCTCCACCGACGTGTTGCAACTGCACCAAGGCCAGGATCGGCGGGACCGAACACGATGCCTTTAGCCCGGAATGCCCTGTGAGGAGGAAGTGGGAGATCCTGGCGAGGTCCACGGTAGCATATTGCTAAGGTGGATCCAAGGAACCCAGATCAGACAAACTCCTCAACAGGCGCAACGTCGACCTTAGTCGCCCAAGCCAATTTACAAAGGAAAAAACTAGCGACAAGTGAATTCTTACTAGAATCAGCAAAGAGGAAGGTCGACTTTGCGCTGCTGCAGGAGCCATACGTGGGAAGCCAAGGTAGAGTGAGAGACCACCGGGGGGTGAGGATCTTCCAGGGAGAAAACGGGCAGGGGGCCGTTGTCAAGTCAGCCGTTGCAGTTTTCAACGGCGACTGGACGGTGGCCCAATGTCCGTCCCTCACCACAACCAACATCACAGTGGTGAAGATCCAAACGGGAACCCGTGAGATAGTGGTTATCTCGTTCTACTTTGAGCCGGATAAACCCATAGGGCCATACCTGCAGCAGTTGGGGAAGATAGTTGAAAAACTGGGCCCTCGCGGAATCCTCATAGGGGGTGACACCAATGCCAAAAGCATATGGTGGGGCAGCGCGGACACTGACGGGAGGGGAGAGGAAATGGCAGGAATGCTGGAGGAACACGGATTGCAGGTGCTCAACAGCGGCAAAGCTCCAACATTCGAAACAGTGCGAGGAGGAAAACTCCTCACCAGCCACATTGACATCACGGCCTGCACTGAGGATATCCTGGACCTGACAAGGGACTGGAAGGTGGACGACACCATGGCGGACTCGGACCATAACGCAATAACCTTCAAAATTGATAGAATTAAAAGTAAATTTACAATACAGAAATTTAAATCTACAAAAAAGTACAACACAAATAAGGCTAATTGGACCCACTTTGCTGAAAAACTGGAACAATTATTGCACAGCAACCAACTAACAGAATCAGAAATAAATAACATCAACAATAAATCAAATCTAGATAATACAATAGAAAAATACATAGATACAATAATAAAAACTAGCAACGAGACAATACCGCTAATTAAAGTAAAAAACAAACACAACTTACCGTGGTGGTCCGAGAAACTCGCCAGAATGAAGAAGGAAGTCACCACCAGGAAAAGGAGAATCCGATGCGCAGCGCCGATTCGAAGAGCTAAGGTCGTTGATGAGTACCTGCAATCAAAAGAGAGATATGAGAATGAAGCCAAGAAGGCACAAGTAGATAGTTGGAAGGAATTCTGTAAAAAACAGGATAAGGAGAACATCTGGGACGGGATATATAGAGTGATTGGGAAGGTATCCAAAAAGCATGAAGACCTGCCATTGACCAAGAACGGAGAGACCCTAAGCTTGAAGGACTCGGCAAAGCTATTGGCAGAAACCTTCTATCCAGAAGACAATAAAGAAGAAGACAACGCAGACCATCAGCGTACAAGAGAGGCAGCCGCACGAGTAAATGACAAAGTCGATGCTGAGATCCATGACCCACCATTTACACTGGACGAACTAAGTGCGGCTGCAAACAGCTTCAATCCAAAGAAAGCCCCGGGAGCAGACGGCCTAACGGCTGACATCTGTAAGCAAGCTATAGATAAGTACCCAGAATTGTACCTATCACTGGCAAACAAGTGCCTCGAACTTGGCCACTTCCCGACCACCTGGAAGGAGGCAACGGTCATAGTCCTCCGGAAACCTGCCAAGGAGGACTACACGAACGTCAAATCGTACAGACCGATAGGCCTTTTGCCTGTGATGGGGAAGATACTGGAGAAGATGGTGGTGGGGCGAGTGAGGTGGTATCTCTACCCGAGGACAAGCCCCCGACAGTTTGGCTTTATGCCGCAGAGGAGCACCGAAGACTCCCTCTACGTTTTGATGAGACATATAAGGAACAAACTTTCTGAAAAGAAAATTGTCCTTATTGTCTCACTGGACATAGAGGGGGCCTTCGACAGCGCCTGGTGGCCGGCAATTAGAGTCAGACTGTCGGAGGAAGGATGTCCAATCAACATCAGAAGGGTAATAGATAGCTACCTCGAGAGCAGAAAAGTCAGACTGAGGTACTCCGGGGAAGAGTATGAGAGGTGGACCTCCAAGGGATGCGTGCAGGGCTCCATTGGGGGTCCAACCTTCTGGAATCTGCTCCTCGACCCACTACTATCGGAGCTTGATAGACGGGGTATTTACTGCCAAGCTTTTGCCGATGACGTAGTGCTCGCATTCGACGGACATGAGATGAGCAAGATACAAAAACAGGCCAATGAAACGCTGGCCTGTGTGAGGGATTGGGGAATCAAAAACAAACTTAAGTTCGCCCCGAACAAGACAAAGGCAATGGTGATAACCAGAAAACTGAAGTATGATTCTCCGATCCTCCACATGGGTGGCGTGGACATTGGTCTGGAAAAACAGATGAAGATACTGGGAGTCACAATCGACAGCGGGCTGACCTTTAACGCCCACGTTACCAACGTATGTAAGAAGGCAGTGGGTTTTTACCAAAAACTGTCCACGGCAGCAAGAACGCAGTGGGGGCTGGGACCAGACATCATCAAACTGCTGTATACGGCTGTAGTAGAGCCAACCATACTATATGGAGCAAGTGTATGGGCCCCGGCTTCACACAAATTAGGGATAAAAAAGCAGCTCGCTGTTGTCCAAAGAGGTTTCGCGCAAAAGATTACGAAGGCCTACAGGACCGTCTCATTAAACTCGGCCCTTCTCCTCGCCGGGATACTGCCCCTGGATATTCGTGCCAGGGAGAATGCCTCCCTGTACGAAATCAAAAGGGGCTGGTCCCGGCGGGTGATAGGGGACCGGGAGGTGGAACGGCCTGTGGCCTTCGAAAATCTTGAACACCCAGCGCAACGTGGCACTATTAAATACCGGTGTCTGGTGGACGGTGCAGAAGTGAACCAAATAACTAGAGAAGGCCGAGCTATCTTCACAGACGGCAGTAAGATCGATGGTAAGGTCGGAGCGGCAATCTCCATTTGGCAGAACGCCGCCGAGACCAAAACCAAAAAACTCAAACTGGAATCATTCTGCACCGTCTACCAGGCAGAGATGGTGGCCCTCCACAGGGCGGTGGCAGAGGCGGTGGTTGGGGAGGCGGCTCAGTGCAGCATCCTGAGCGACTCTAGAGCGGCGCTGGAAACCGTCGCTGACGGAGCTTCCCTCCACCCCCTAGCGTTCCAAATTCAAAAAATGATCAGAAGCAATAAAGAACGCGGCAGAATAGTATCGTTATTCTGGATAAAAGCTCACGCAGGGTTGGAGGGAAACGAGCGCGCAGACGAGCTCGCAAAGGATGCTGCGCTGAATCTCAAAGTTAAACCTGACTACGATAAGTGTCCCGTTTCATTCGTCAAACGACAGATTCGTCTGGAGTCGATTGACGAGTGGAACGAGCGCTACGTACAGGGCGAGACGGCCTCAACCACAAAGCTCTTCTTCCCGAGTGCTGTGGAGGCCCGCCAAATCATCGGGAAGATCCAAACGGATCCCGTCACGACGCAGGTGTTCACGGGGCATGGCGGGTTCTCCGAATACTTGTACCGCTTCAAGTGCAAGGAGAGCCCGTCATGTATCTGTGACCCTGCAGAAGACCAAAGTTTAGTGCACGTTATAACCGAATGCCCAGTGTATCTGATGAAAAGACTAGATTTAGAAATAGAGTTAGGTATAGACATTAAAAGAAATACAGTATGTAAATTAATAGCAAATAAGGAAAGTAGAGATAAGTTTATTAAGTATTGTAGAAATGTAGTAATTAGCGTAGCAAATAGAAATAAGTAGAAATAAGTTAGGCTAGATATACAATGTATAGATTATATATTACTAGAAACTAAGAAATAATGTAAGTAAAAATAAGATAAACTGGAATAGTTATAAGGTAGATAAGTTAAATTAAGTGAAAAAATGTATGTAAATAAAGAAAAGAAAAAAGTCGTTCCAATAAAATAAGAAAATAGCTAGGATTAGGAAAAGTAGGACCATTGAGACTAGGAGCATAGAAATGAACCAATAAAGATAGAATAGGGAAGGGTAGGGGGTGAAAAAGAGCTCTAACTAGCGTTAGGGGAACGAGAGTGGGGCATAGCGCCCCACAAAAAAAAAAAAAAAAAAAAAAAAAAAAAAAAAACCTAACCTAACCTAACCTAACCTAACCTAACCTAACCTAACCTAACCTAACCTAACCTAACCTAACCTAACCTAACCTAACCTAACCTAACCTAACCTAACCTAACCTAACCTAACCTAACCTAACCTAACCTAACCTAACCTAACCTAACCTAACCTAACCTAACCTAACCTAACCTAACCTAACCTAACCTAACCTAACCTAACCTAACCTAACCTAACCTAACCTAACCTAACCTAACCTAACCTAACCTAACCTAACCTAACCTAACCTAACCTAACCTAACCTAACCTAACCTAACCTAACCTAACCTAACCTAACCTAACCTAACCTAACCTAACCTAACCTAACCTAACCTAACCTAACCTAACCTAACCTAACCTAACCTAACCTAACCTAACCTAACCTAACCTAACCTAACCTAACCTAACCTAACCTAACCTAACCTAACCTAACCTAACCTAACCTAACCTAACCTAACCTAACCTAACCTAACCTAACCTAACCTAACCTAACCTAACCTAACCTAACCTAACCTAACCTAACCTAACCTAACCTAACCTAACCTAACCTAACCTAACCTAACCTAACCTAACCTAACCTAACCTAACCTAACCTAACCTAACCTAACCTAACCTAACCTAACCTAACCTAACCTAACCTAACCTAACCTAACCTAACCTAACCTAACCTAACCTAACCTAACCTAACCTAACCTAACCTAACCCAGCCAGTGCCTGGGCGCCTGCAAGTAATAAGATAGGCATACGGAAAAAACTTGCAGTGGTTCAACGAGGCTTTGCACAAAAGATGGTAAAAGGCTACAGGACCGTTTCGCTACACTCGGCCCTGCTACTTGCTGGGATCCTTCCGCTAGACATTCGTGTCCGAGAAGCGGCGCTTCTATACGAAGTGAAAAAGGGACACACTCGGCACATAGTGGGCGACCGGGACGTGGAATGTCCTGTGCCTTTTGCCAACTTGGAACATCCAGCCAGGCGCAGAGCTTTGCAGTTCAAATGCGTGGTCAACGACGCAGAACTTGACCTAGAGGCTGCAAACACCCGTAGGGTGTTCACTGATGGCAGCAAAATTGGTGGCCAAGTCGGAGCTTCGGTGTCCCTTTGGGATGGCGACGCCGAGACGAAAGCCACCAAAATTAAGCTGGAATCGTTCTGCACCGTTTACCAGGCGGAGCTGTTGGCCCTGCGCAAGGCCGTGCAAATAGCCTCCAGCGAGAAATACCACCAATACAGCGTCTTCTGTGATTCACGGGCCGCTCTCGAGACGGTCGCGCGCGGAAATTCTCTCCACCCCATAGCATTCGACATCTCAAAAATGTTGAATGAGACCAAAGAGCGCGGAAAAACCATTAACCTCTTTTGGGTTAAGGCGCACGTGGGGTTGGCAGGGAACGAGCGTGCGGACGAGCTCGCGAAGGCGGCGGCTACTACCCTAAAAAGGAGGCCCGATTATGACCGATGTCCGTCAAGCGACAGATCCGTCAGGAGTCGATTGACGAATGGAATGAGCGATACAGGGCTGGAGAAACAGCATCGGTAACGAAGCTGTTTTTCCCTGACGCTAGAGAAGCCTATAAAGTGATCAGGAAGATGCCGGTGGACCCAGTCCTCACCCAAGTTTTCACGGGCCATGGGGGATTCTCCGAGTATTTGAATCGCTTCAAGTGCAAGGAGAGCCCCTCATGTATCTGTGACCCAGCAGCCACAGAAGATGTGGTACACGTGTTGACTGAATGCCCAATATATCTGTATAAACGAACAAACCTTGAAATAGAGGTTGACCAAATTGTAAAAAAGGATAATCTGAGCGGTATGTTGGAAGATGATGTAATAAGATCTAAGTTTTTAAAATTTTGTAAAGAAATAACGTGTACCGTGATAAAAGGTAACAAATAGAAAAGGGCAACTACAGTCTGTAATATTAGATTATATGCTCCTAGTTGCCTAGGACAAGCTGGATTTGTGAGAAAGACACGTTATTATCTGAGACCGTATAAATGTAAATTTTAATAAATAAGAAAACAGTATTATAGTATGTCTAATGTTTTATATATGTATGTTAGAGTTGGATTTTTTATAGGCATACTAAAAGATGTAAAATTTCAAATATTTTTTTTTTTTTTAGATGATGAATTTTTTAATAAAGGCATGTGAATTAAATAGGTAGACAATCTCTGAATTAAAAGTATCAGAGGGAGCAGCCGGGGGGGAGTCCCCCCACAAAAAAAAAAAAAAAAAAAAAAAAACCTAACCTAACCTAACCTAACCTAACCTAACCTAACCTAACCTAACCTAACCTAACCTAACCTAACCTAACCTAACCTAACCTAACCTAACCTAACCTAACCTAACCTAACCTAACCTAACCTAACCTAACCTAACCTAACCTAACCTAACCTAACCTAACCTAACCTAACCTAACCTAACCTAACCTAACCTAACCTAACCTAACCTAACCTAACCTAACCTAACCTAACCTAACCTAACCTAACCTAACCTAACCTAACCTAACCTAACCTAACCTAACCCTTCTTGACTTTTTGAAAATTTTTGAAGTCATTTTTTGACATTATAATATAGATTTTGGTGTCGATCTGTTCGTCTTGACGGTGCGCGTACGGCTGTGCCGAATATTATATATAGTTATATAATAAATTATTTAATTAAAGACGTTTTTGTCATTTTTTCACATAAAATTGACACATTTCAGTAGTTTTCTTCAAAATTATCAGAGGCTTTGTTGATTTTCCTGCGTCGTTACATCCCCCCAGCCGGCCCCGCCGCTTCGGTGTGGTTTTTGCCGCATCTGAAACATAAAAAACACATATTTTATATTAAATTACCTAATTTTTACCATATTTTCGTAAATATTTTCAAAATTTACCGTCCCTAAAATCCAAAAACCATTTATTTGTGACCCCCTCTGGGCCCCCGACCCGATCCGTGCGAAAGCGCGCCCAAAATACGCGGGAAAAGTCAAAAAATTGCCCCCCCGCCCACCCTAGTCTCATTTAGGTATATCAACTCGGTACCGGTTATTCTGTAAATTACAAAATTATTGTTAAATTTATATAAACGTTAGTCTTACAGATTTTGGCATTATTAATAAATATAAACTAAAAATATTTAAGACAATTTTCGCTAAGAAAAATTCAATTAAAATTTATTTTAACTTTTACATTGTAAAACTTTATACAAATTATACTCCTTACTTACTTACCATAATTTATCTGACTGATTGACACGTAAGCCATTTACACTTACTTACTTATATTCTGTGACGCGTACCCCCAATAAAAATGTTCCGAACACCTGCGAAGAGAGGCGCAGCCAAACCCTTGTCACCGGAGTCCAGTCCCGAGGAACCGGCAAGAGCAACCGTCGCGCAGGCTCGGCGCAGTATTGAATCGAAGCTGGATAGCTCAGATCCAAGACCCGCCGAGCAGGCGCGACAGATGCCCAAGCCGAAAGGCACGTACAAGGACCGGATAACGGAAGCCTCTGCCCGTCTAAATAGAATAAGGATGTCCATCAATATGAGCCGTAATACAAAGACCGAAATTAAAAACGAAATCATAGAATCGGCATTACGCATGATGCAGCTGGTAAAGGACGCGGAGGAAGGAAGAAAGTACAAAAGGTCGGAAGACACAAAGGAGACACAGACGGAGCAAGAAAAGAGAGAAGAAAAGGAAACAGAAGGAAGCAGGGGAACAGAAGAATTAAAAAGGGAATTGTCAGGAAAATTAGAAGACCACATTAGGGCTATGAATGAAACAAAAGAGGCTATGGAAAGAATGAGAGAGGAAATGAGTAGGCACCGTGAAGATCTGGCCAGCCAAAGAACGTATGCGAGTGCAGTTGCCGGTTCCCCCAAAGTCAAAACGACTGAGGTGGCTACGGCGCTGCACTCAATCCTGGTGACCTCCAACGACGATCTAGAGACAGGAGAGGTAGTGATGGAGAAGATAAGGAAGGCTGTTAATGCAAAAGAGGAAGGGATAAAAGTGGATAGAATAAGGAAAGCAAAGGACAGAAAAGTGATAGTAGGGTGCCAAGACAAACAAGAACTAATAAAAATTAAACGCAACATAAACAAAAATGAGAAAAGTCTTAACATAGAAGACATTAAAAATAAGGACCCTCTTGTCGTAATTAAGCACGTAATGAACAGCCACTCCGATGACGAAATTGTAAAGGCAATAAAAAATCAGAACAGGCACCTTCTGGACAGAATAGAAAAGGAGAAGCAAAGGATAGAGGTCACGTTCAGAAGGAGAACCCGTAACCCACTGATGGCCCACATAATCCTGCGAGTGTCGCCCGAAATCTGGAGGATCTTCACAGATACCGGCGCAGTGTTTGTGGACGTCCAGAGAGTCAAGGTAGAGGACCAGTCCCCCCTTGTCCAATGCTCAAAGTGTTTGGGCTATGGACATGGGAGGCGATTCTGCCATGCCTCTCTGGAGGCCTGCAGTCACTGCGGCGGGCCGCACAAAAAGGCCGAGTGTGCGGATTGGCTAGCAGCAGAACCAGCGACCTGCTGCAATTGCCAAAGGGCGAAACTCGCGGATGTGGGCCATAACGCCTACAGTGAGAGTTGTCCAGTAAGGAAAAAGTGGGACACGTTGGCCAGATCGTGCATAGCATATTGCTAAGGTGGAGCCAGTTAAACCAAATGGCACGGCAAGGGAACGACTTGGCTTTGGAAGTGCAAGGATAAAAATAAATAAAGGAACGCTACACAATAAATCAGTCTCAAAAGGAAACGGCAAAGTGGCTTTGGCGCTACCTTTTGCAGTGTAAAATAACTAGCGGGATAGAAAATATAGGATACATAAAGAACATTGAGAAAATAAAAGGAAAAGATACATATATAAAAGGTAAATAAAAACAGTACTTATATATATAACATAATATTATATAAATATAGTACTAAGATAAAATGGACAGATAAACTTAAAAAGATAACACAAAGAAATAGAAAATTACAGTAAAGCTGAGGAAAGAAAGTCGTAGCAAGAAATAAGCAATGTAAAGTTGAACTTGGAATGCCAGTAGGAGAAAGTAGAAACGGCAAAAAAATGGAACAGGACTAAAGAACATGGCAGGAGAAAAGAAACTAAACACACAAAGAAAATAAATAAATTAATGACAAGAATTTAAATAAAAGCAAATAGAAAACAAAGAAATAGTAATTCAAAACACAAAAGTAGTAAGCAGACAACAAATACGATTAAGAATATTCAGAAAGAGGAGACAGAAGAAAATTAAACATAACTATTGAGCGAAAAAAATTTGTTATAAAATGACCCTAAAAATAAATTGGGGGTACTAGAGTGGGGACATAAAAACCCCCACAAAAAAAAAAAAAAAAAAAAAAAAAAAACCTAACCTAACCTAACCTAACCTAACCTAACCTAACCTAACCTAACCTAACCTAACCTAACCTAACCTAACCTAACCTAACCTAACCTAACCTAACCTAACCTAACCTAACCTAACCTAACCTAACCTAACCTAACCTAACCTAACCTAACCTAACCTAACCTAACCTAACCTAACCTAACCTAACCTAACCTAACCTAACCTAACCTAACCTAACCTAACCTAACCTAACCTAACCTAACCTAACCTAACCTAACCTAACCTAACCTAACCTAACCTAACCTAACCTAACCTAACCTAACCTAACCTAACCTAACCTAACCTAACCTAACCTAACCTAACCTAACCTAACCTAACCTAACCTAACCTAACCTAACCTAACCTAACCTAACCTAACCTAACCTAACCTAACCTAACCTAACCTAACCTAACCTAACCTAACCTAACCTAACCTAACCTAACCTAACCTAACCTAACCTAACCTAACCTAACCTAACCTAACCTAACCTAACCTAACCTAACCTAACCTAACCTAACCTAACCTAACCTAACCTAACCTAACCTAACCTAACCTAACCTAACCTAACCTAACCTAACCTAACCTAACCTAACCATTATTAACTGTTAAATAGGAAAAACAACACGAGCTGCTTTAAGCCCCACGGTTGACCCAAACAAATTATACAAAATTTACTTTTTGACTTTTTGACGCCTACAAGCCGTATACACTTGTGGGAAACATATTCTTCAGACGCATTCCCCTAACAATACCAAACATATAATGTTCGGGATCCGCACGCCACCCAAGGAAATGAGGCCGAAGAGCAAAACGCCTGAAAAGATCAGCCCGGGAGATACCGGTGGGAACAAGGTCGCGCAGGCCCGGCGGAGCTTGGAATCCCAGATCGAAAGATCTGGGGGAACGAGCGCCGCCGAGCCCGTGCGGCCAAAACCCGCGGGAACCTCTGCGGACGGAGAAAACCCGACTAAAAAAGTGACAGCCCCGGCCTCAATAGTGGCAGTAGTGCCACGAGAAGATACCGGACAAATGAGCAGGACAGCCAAAGCAAAATCTTGCTTGATGAAACTGAAGCTCCAAATAAACAACAGTCGGAACCTGAAAACGGAGATAAAAACGGACGTTATAGAGGCAGCGGAAAAGCTATACAAGCTAGTAAAGGAAGGAGAGGACGAAAGGTTAAAAGAAGGAAAGAAGGTAAAGACAACAGAAGATCCACCCAGAATCGGAAGAGACACGGAAATAGAGAAAAAGCTAGAAAATCAGGAGAAGGAAATAATTAGGAGACTGGATGCCCACACCCAACTATTGAAAGAGAGCAAGGAGGAAATGGAAAAGTTAAGCAAGGAGATAAATAAGCAAAGAGAGGACTGGAAAGAAGGAAGAAGCTACGCAAGCGTGGTGTCTGGCACAGGGAGGAAGGAACAAGGGAATGCAGCAATGCACTCCGTAGTGATCACCTCCGTGGACCAGACGGTCACGGGCGAAGCAGTCTTCGAGGAAATCAGGACTACACTAAACGCTAGAGAAGAGGGGATGAGGATTGATAAGATAAGAAAGGCAAAGGATAGGAAAGTGATAGTTGGCTGTAAGTCGAAAGAAGAACTGGGCAGAATTAAGGAAAAGATCAAATCAGCGGGAGCCAGACTTCATATCGAGGATATGGAGAATAAGAATCCCATGATTTTGCTGAGGGACGTCCTAAGCCATAACAAGGACGACGAAATAGTAAGAGCACTACTTAACCAGAACAAACATCTTCTGGGAGATGTGAGTGGAGACAGCGCGTGCCTAAAGGTGAAATTTAGGAGAAGGGCGCGGAACCCACTCACATCTCACGTGGCAATACAGGTGCCACCTAAGATATGGAAGCGGCTCACAGAAGAGGGGTCAGTCCATATTGACGTGCAGAGGGTCAAGGTCGAGGACCAATCCCCTCTTATCCAGTGCTCGCGGTGCCTGGGCTATGGGCATGGGAAGCGGTTCTGCCGAGACCAGGAGGATGCGTGCAGCCACTGCGGGGGGGCCCACCACAGGTCGGAATGCGCCGACTGGATGGCGAGGGCTCCACCGACGTGTTGCAACTGCACCAAGGCCAGGATCGGCGGGACCGAACACGATGCCTTTAGCCCGGAATGCCCTGTGAGGAGGAAGTGGGAGATCCTGGCGAGGTCCACGGTAGCATATTGCTAAGGTGGATCCAAGGAACCCAGATCAGACAAACTCCTCAACAGGCGCAACGTCGACCTTAGTCGCCCAAGCCAATTTACAAAGGAAAAAACTAGCGACAAGTGAATTCTTACTAGAATCAGCAAAGAGGAAGGTCGACTTTGCGCTGCTGCAGGAGCCATACGTGGGAAGCCAAGGTAGAGTGAGAGACCACCGGGGGGTGAGGATCTTCCAGGGAGAAAACGGGCAGGGGGCCGTTGTCAAGTCAGCCGTTGCAGTTTTCAACGGCGACTGGACGGTGGCCCAATGTCCGTCCCTCACCACAACCAACATCACAGTGGTGAAGATCCAAACGGGAACCCGTGAGATAGTGGTTATCTCGTTCTACTTTGAGCCGGATAAACCCATAGGGCCATACCTGCAGCAGTTGGGGAAGATAGTTGAAAAACTGGGCCCTCGCGGAATCCTCATAGGGGGTGACACCAATGCCAAAAGCATATGGTGGGGCAGCGCGGACACTGACGGGAGGGGAGAGGAAATGGCAGGAATGCTGGAGGAACACGGATTGCAGGTGCTCAACAGCGGCAAAGCTCCAACATTCGAAACAGTGCGAGGAGGAAAACTCCTCACCAGCCACATTGACATCACGGCCTGCACTGAGGATATCCTGGACCTGACAAGGGACTGGAAGGTGGACGACACCATGGCGGACTCGGACCATAACGCAATAACCTTCAAAATTGATAGAATTAAAAGTAAATTTACAATACAGAAATTTAAATCTACAAAAAAGTACAACACAAATAAGGCTAATTGGACCCACTTTGCTGAAAAACTGGAACAATCATTGCACAGCAACCAACTAACAGAATCAGAAATAAATAACATCAACAATAAATCAAATCTAGATAATACAATAGAAAAATACATAGATACAATAATAAAAACTAGCAACGAGACAATACCGCTAATTAAAGTAAAAAACAAACACAACTTACCGTGGTGGTCCGAGAAACTCGCCAGAATGAAGAAGGAAGTCACCACCAGGAAAAGGAGAATCCGATGCGCAGCGCCGATTCGAAGAGCTAAGGTCGTTGATGAGTACCTGCAATCAAAAGAGAGATATGAGAATGAAGCCAAGAAGGCACAAGTAGATAGTTGGAAGGAATTCTGTAAAAAACAGGATAAGGAGAACATCTGGGACGGGATATATAGAGTGATTGGGAAGGTATCCAAAAAGCACGAAGACCTGCCATTGACCAAGAACGGAGAGACCCTAAGCTTGAAGGACTCGGCAAAGCTATTGGCGGAAACCTTCTATCCAGAAGACAATAAAGAAGAAGACAACGCAGACCATCAGCGTACAAGAGAGGCAGCCGCACGAGTAAATGACAAAGTCGATGCTGAGATCCATGACCCACCATTTACACTGGACGAACTAAGTGCGGCTGCAAACAGCTTCAATCCAAAGAAAGCCCCGGGAGCAGACGGCCTAACGGCTGACATCTGTAAGCAAGCTATAGATAAGTACCCAGAATTGTACCTATCACTGGCAAACAAGTGCCTCGAACTTGGCCACTTCCCGACCACCTGGAAGGAGGCAACGGTCATAGTCCTCCGGAAACCTGCCAAGGAGGACTACACGAACGTCAAATCGTACAGACCGATAGGCCTTTTGCCTGTGATGGGGAAGATACTGGAGAAGATGGTGGTGGGGCGAGTGAGGTGGTATCTCTACCCGAGGACAAGCCCCCGACAGTTTGGCTTTATGCCGCAGAGGAGCACCGAAGACTCCCTCTACGTTTTGATGAGACATATGAGGAACAAACTTTCTGAAAAGAAAATTGTCCTTATTGTCTCACTGGACATAGAGGGGGCCTTCGACAGCGCCTGGTGGCCGGCAATTAGAGTCAGACTGTCGGAGGAAGGATGTCCAATCAACATCAGAAGGGTAATAGATAGCTACCTCGAGAGCAGAAAAGTCAGACTGAGGTACTCCGGGGAAGAGTATGAGAGGTGGACCTCCAAGGGATGCGTGCAGGGCTCCATTGGGGGTCCAACCTTCTGGAATCTGCTCCTCGACCCACTACTATCGGAGCTTGATAGACGGGGTATTTACTGCCAAGCTTTTGCCGATGACGTAGTGCTCGCATTCGACGGACATGAGATGAGCAAGATACAAAAACAGGCCAATGAAACGCTGGCCTGTGTGAGGGATTGGGGAATCAAAAACAAACTTAAGTTCGCCCCGAACAAGACAAAGGCAATGGTGATAACCAGAAAACTGAAGTATGATTCTCCGATCCTCCACATGGGTGGCGTGGACATTGGTCTGGAAAAACAGATGAAGATACTGGGAGTCACAATCGACAGCGGGCTGACCTTTAACGCCCACGTTACCAACGTATGTAAGAAGGCAGTGGGTTTTTACCAAAAACTGTCCACGGCAGCAAGAACGCAGTGGGGGCTGGGACCAGACATCATCAAACTGCTGTATACGGCTGTAGTAGAGCCAACCATACTATATGGAGCAAGTGTATGGGCCCCGGCTTCACACAAATTAGGGATAAAAAAGCAGCTCGCTGTTGTCCAAAGAGGTTTCGCGCAAAAGATTACGAAGGCCTACAGGACCGTCTCATTAAACTCGGCCCTTCTCCTCGCCGGGATACTGCCCCTGGATATTCGTGCCAGGGAGAATGCCTCCCTGTACGAAATCAAAAGGGGCTGGTCCCGGCGGGTGATAGGGGACCGGGAGGTGGAACGGCCTGTGGCCTTCGAAAATCTTGAACACCCAGCGCAACGTGGCACTATTAAATACCGGTGTCTGGTGGACGGTGCAGAAGTGAACCAAATAACTAGAGAAGGCCGAGCTATCTTCACAGACGGCAGTAAGATCGATGGTAAGGTCGGAGCGGCAATCTCCATTTGGCAGAACGCCGCCGAGACCAAAACCAAAAAACTCAAACTGGAATCATTCTGCACCGTCTACCAGGCAGAGATGGTGGCCCTCCACAGGGCGGTGGCAGAGGCGGTGGTTGGGGAGGCGGCTCAGTGCAGCATCCTGAGCGACTCTAGAGCGGCGCTGGAAACCGTCGCTGACGGAGCTTCCCTCCACCCCCTAGCGTTCCAAATTCAAAAAATGATCAGAAGCAATAAAGAACGCGGCAGAATAGTATCGTTATTCTGGATAAAAGCTCACGCAGGGTTGGAGGGAAACGAGCGCGCAGACGAGCTCGCAAAGGATGCTGCGCTGAATCTCAAAGTTAAACCTGACTACGATAAGTGTCCCGTTTCATTCGTCAAACGACAGATTCGTCTGGAGTCGATTGACGAGTGGAACGAGCGCTACGTACAGGGCGAGACGGCCTCAACCACAAAGCTCTTCTTCCCGAGTGCTGTGGAGGCCCGCCAAATCATCGGGAAGATCCAAACGGATCCCGTCACGACGCAGGTGTTCACGGGGCATGGCGGGTTCTCCGAATACTTGTACCGCTTCAAGTGCAAGGAGAGCCCGTCATGTATCTGTGACCCTGCAGAAGACCAAAGTTTAGTGCACGTTATAACCGAATGCCCAGTGTATCTGATGAAAAGACTAGATTTAGAAATAGAGTTAGGTATAGACATTAAAAGAAATACAGTATGTAAATTAATAGCAAATAAGGAAAGTAGAGATAAGTTTATTAAGTATTGTAGAAATGTAGTAATTAGCGTAGCAAATAGAAATAAGTAGAAATAAGTTAGGCTAGATATACAATGTATAGATTATATATTACTAGAAACTAAGAAATAATGTAAGTAAAAATAAGATAAACTGGAATAGTTATAAGGTAGATAAGTTAAATTAAGTGAAAAAATGTATGTAAATAAAGAAAAGAAAAAAGTCGTTCCAATAAAATAAGAAAATAGCTAGGATTAGGAAAAGTAGGACCATTGAGACTAGGAGCATAGAAATGAACCAATAAAGATAGAATAGGGAAGGGTAGGGGGTGAAAAAGAGCTCTAACTAGGGTTAGGGGAACGAGAGTGGGGCATAGCGCCCCACAATAAAAAAAAAAAAAAAAAAAAAAAAAAAAACCTAACCTAACCTAACCCTTGACTTTTTAAAATTTTTTGAAGTCTCATTTTTGACAATATCACGTAATTTTTGGTATCGATCTGTTTGTCTTGACGGTGCGCGTACGGCTGTGCCGAATATTATATATAGTTATATAATAAATTATTTAATTAAAGACGTTTTTGTCATTCTTTCACAGAAAATTGACACATTTCAGTAGTTTTCTTCAAAATTATCAGAGGTTTTGTTGATTTTCCTGCGTCGTTACATCCCCCCGCCGGCCCCGCCGCTTCGGTGTGGTTTTTGCCGCATCTGAAACATAAAAAAAAAAAAAAAAAACACATATTTTATATTAAATTACCTAATTTTTACCATATTTTCGCAAATATTTTCAAAATTTACCGTCCCTAAAATCCAAATACCATTTATTTGTGACCCCCTCTGGGCCCCCGACCCGATTCGTGCGAAAGCGCGCCCAAAAAACGCCGGAAAAGTCAAAAAATTGCCCCCCCGCCCACCCTAGTCTCATTTAGGTATATCGACTCGGTACCGGTCATTTGTCCAAATTCAAAATTCTAGTAAAATCGAAATAAACTAAACTGAAACAGATTATAGCGTTATAAAGAAATAGAAATAAAAATATTTTAGACAATTTTCGCTAAGAAAAAATTAAAATTAGAAATTTATTTTAAAAATAATTTGTTTTTTACATTAAGTGTAAGCTATATACACTTACACTTACAAATATACTATAACTAGTGACCTTGTGAGCTTTTACACTCACACAGCATCCACTTATACATTTTGACGAGTTCCCCTTATCGAATTCCCTTCGACGAGCCCTCAGACATAATGTTCGGAATCAGAACACCAGCCAAAAAACCGTCCGTTAAACCCGCCAGAACACCTGAAAAGCTGAGTCCTGCTCAAACAACTCAAGGTAGCGTAGCACAAGCTAGACAGAGCATAGAGTCTAGACTTGAAGGTATCGATGTGCATCGGACCGCTGAGGTTGCGAAACAAATTCCCAAAATGGCAGAAACATCCAGCCAGGCAACAACATCTGCAGTGGCATCCAGCCAGGCAACAACATCTGCAGTGGGTGAACAATCGCCAAGGTCTAAACCTGTATATGTAAACAGGACGGCCGAGGCAAAAGCATGCCTCATGAAAATTAAATTGCAAATTGGGAATAGTCGCAACCTAAAAACAGAAATAAAGACAGAGGTTTTACTAGCTACGCAAACGCTATACAGTCTGGTAAAGGAGTCCGAACAGGGTAAAAGTTACAAAGGAAAGGACATACCACAAAGGAAGGATGAGAAGGAACATGGAATAGAACAGACAGAGGAAAGAATAGATCTGAGAAAAGAGGAGAGAGAATTTATTAAAAGACTCGAGGAACACTCAAAGCTGCTTAAGGAAAGTAAAGAGGAGATGGAAAGACTAAGCCAGGACATACGGACACAGAGGGAGGAACAGAAAAAAATGGGCACATATGCGAGTGTCGCAGCCGGTACACCCAAGAGCAAGCTTGCCGAGGGAGCTACGGCGCTACACTCCATAGTGGTTACATCCCAGGATGAGCAGGAGACTGGAGACGAGGTAATAGAAAAGATTAGAAAGGCAGTTAACGCTAAGGAAGAAGGAGTAAGGATAGACAAGATTAGGAAAGCCAAGGATCGGAAAGTCATTATTGGATTCCAAGATAAGCAGGAATTAACTAAGGTTAAAGAGAAGTTAAAGAAGGATGGAAAAAACTTAAACGTAGAGGACATTAAAAACAAGGATCCCCTGATCATCCTCAAGGATGTTCTCAACTGCCACTCAGACACGGAAATTGTGAGCGCAATCCGGGCGCAGAATAAACACCTGCTGGAAAAAATGGGGAAGGAATGGGACAGGATGGAGCTCCGATACCGAAGAAAAGCCAGGAACCCATTGATGGCCCACATCATCCTAAAGGTGTCACCACAGATATGGGAAAGGTTTACGGAAGCTGGCGCTTTGCACATAGATGTTCAGAGAGTCAGGGTTGAAGACCAGTCTCCCCTGGTCCAGTGCTCAAAATGCCTGGGCTACGGCCACGGGAGGCGATTCTGCCGGGGCTCTCTGGACGCATGTAGCCACTGCGGGGGACCGCATCTAAAAGCGGAGTGTCCTGACTGGATGGCGGCTGAAACACCGACGTGCTGTAACTGCCAAAAGGCCAAATACGCTGATACAAAGCACAACGCGTTCAGTCAGGATTGTCCGGTGCGGCAGAGGTGGGATGCGCTGGCACGATCTGCCATAGCCTATTGCTAAGGTGGTCTCCTCTGCCCCGGGCCCAACTACACGCGACCCCGACGTGAGGCCATACCTGGTGGCGCAGGCCAACCTCCAAAGAAAATCACTTGCCACGCAAGAGCTGATGTCGTTGGCAACGGAGAAGAGGTTGGCCGTCGCCCTAATCCAGGAGCCATACGTGGGAGGAACAGGACGCGTGAAGGAATACGGGACCGTCAGGATCTTCCAGTGCGTCGCACAGGAAGAGGGTCCGGTCAAGGCAGCAATAGCAGTCTTTGACGAAGAAATGGATGCCTTGATCTGCCCAGAATTCACCACAACTAACATCGTTGTGGTGAAAATCCGCACAAGCGCCTGGGAGATCGTGATGGTCTCGTACTATTTCGAACCGGACCAGGCCATCGAAGGGTACCTCGACCAGCTGAGGGCAATAGCACAAAGACTGGGCCCGAGAGGCCTACTAATGGGAGGAGACACTAACGCAAAAAGCCTATGGTGGAGCCGAGAGATCGACCAAAGAGGCGAGATGGTGTCCAACTGGATGGACGAAGCCGGGCTCCACGTGTTGAACGAAGGCAACACACCGACGTTCTTCACCGTTAGAGGAAGTAGGGTCTATTCCAGCCAAGTGGACGTCACCGCCTGTTCGGTCGACCTCTTGGACAAAATTGACAACTGGAACGTCGAAGAAGACCTAACGAGCTCAGACCACAACACAATAACTTTCACAATAAAACTTCAGAAAGGCCAAGTAATTAAGATAAATAGAACCACACGAATATACAATACAAAAAAGGCAAGGTGGACAGAATTTGGAACAAAATTTAAAAAAATAATTGATGTCAACAAAATAAACAAAATAGAAATAGAGAAAATAGAAACAAAAGAAGAATTAGAACAGAAAATTAGAAAATATACGGAACTTATAATTACAACTAGTGAACACACAATACCTAAAAAGAAAAATAACAAAAAATATACATTACCTTGGTGGTCCAATGAGCTCGACAGGCTGAAGAAAGACATGATGAGAAAGAAGCGCAGGATTCGATGGGCGGCACCTGTAAGAAAAGAAAAAGTAATTAGAGAATATAAAGAGGCAAAAGGGATTTATGAACACGAAGCTAAAGCAGCGCAGGTGAAAAGCTGGAAGGAGTTTTGCGGAAAGCAGGATAAAGAAGGTGTGTGGGATGGGATATATCGAGTACTGGGCAGGCTAACCAAGCGGCACGAGGACCAGCCCCTTGTCAGGGACGGAACAACACTGGGTCAGGAGGAATCGGCAAGATTTCTTGCTGAGACCTTCTACCCGGACGACCCTCACGAGGAGGATAATGAGGATCACCGGCGCACCAGAGAGCTTGCCTCACGCGTGAACGACTGGGTCCATGGTGAGGTACATGACCCACCGTTCGCGTTGGGGGAGCTCACGGCGGCGCTGGTGACCTTCAATCCTAAGAAGGCGCCCGGGTCGGACGGCCTGACCTCCGATATCTGTTCGCAGGCGATCGCCCAGGATCCGGAGTCTTTCCTAGCACTGGCTAACAAGTGCCTAGAATTGGCCTACTTTCCAAAGATTTGGAAAGAGGCCACGGTCGTTGTGCTACGGAAGCCGGGTAAGGATGACTACTCGGCTCCCAAGGCACATCGGCCGATAGGACTGTTGCCAGTGATGGGAAAGATCCTGGAAAAGATGCTGGTGGGTAGGCTAAAGTGGCATATCCTTCCGAGGATGAGCCACCGCCAATACGGCTTTGTGCCACAAAGGGGCACCGAGGACTCCCTCTACGACCTAATGAAGCATATCAGGACTAAACTTCGGGAGAAGAAAGTCCTGATTATGATATCGTTGGACATAGAGGGAGCCTTCGATAGCGCCTGGTGGCCGGCTATAAAGGTCCGATTGGCGGAAGAACGCTGCCCATCAAACATCAGAAGGATGGTCGCCAGCTATCTAGATGATCGGATTGTCAGGGTCCGATACGCGGGCGCCGAGTCAGCGCGCAGGACCGTTAAAGGTTGCGTTCAAGGATCTATTGGAGGGCCAATCCTGTGGAACCTCCTCCTCGACCCCCTCTTACAGGGGCTCGAGCGCCGGGGTGACTATTGTCAAGCTTTTGCTGACGATGTCGTCCTGGTGTTTGATGGGGGTTCCACAGGAGAGGCACAGAAGCAGGCCAATGCGGCACTAGCCTATGTGGGGGATTGGGGTGTCCGAAATAAGTTGAAGTTCGCACCGCATAAGACACAGGCGATGCTCATTACGAACAAGCTAAAGTACGACACCCCAATCCTGCGCATGGGTGGCGTTGGCATTGGTCTCTCAAAAGAAATCAAGCTGCTTGGCCTAACAATAGACCAAAAACTGACCTTTAACGGTCACGTGACGCAGGCGTGCGCAAAGGCCATAAGCCTGTTCAAAGTGCTCGCGAGGTCAGCCAAGGTCCAGTGGGGGTTGGGACCTGAAGTGATCAGGACGATCTACACGGCTGCGGTGGAGCCCGTGATCTTGTATGCTGCAAGCGCGTGGGCTCCAGCCAGCCGGAAGCTTGGTGTAAGGAAGCAGCTCGGAGCCATCCAGCGCAGTTTCGCGCAAAAGATGACGAAGACCTACAGGACTGTCTCTCTCAACTCGGCCCTGCTCCTGGCGGGGGTGCTCCCGCTTGACATAAGGGTGCGGGAAACTGCACTCCTTTATGAGGTCAAGAAGGGGCACTCTCGCGAGGTAGTAGGAGACCGGGAGGTGGAGGCTCCTGTGGCCTTCGTCAACTTGGAGCACCCGGCGGAACGGGGGAACGGGACGTTCCAATGCCTGGCGGACGGGGCGGAACTGGCCCAGCACGTCGGTGAGGGTCTTAGTATCTTCACCGACGGAAGCAAGATAGACGGGAAAGTCGGAGCGGCGCTATCCATATGGAACGGCGCCACCGAGACAAGTACCAGAAAGTTGCGGCTGGAGCCGTACTGCTCCGTCTACCAGGCGGAACTTCTCGCCCTTCGGAAAGCCGTGGAGGAGGCGCTCCGCAGCGGGCTTCCTGAGTGCGGTATCTTCAGTGATGCCAGGTCCGCCCTCGAAGTCATCACCAGAGGTGATTCCCTTCACCCCCTAGCGTTTGAAATACAAAAATTGATGAAAATCGCCGAGAAACGCGCCCAGAAAATTAAACTTTTCTGGGTAAAGGCGCACGTGGGGTTGGAGGGAAACGAGAGGGCGGATCAGCTCGCTAAAGATGCCGCACAGCACCTGAAGACCCGTGCGCACTACGACAAATGTCCGGTTTCATTCGTCAAGCGACAGATCCGACAGGACTCGATTGACGAATGGAGCCGGAGATACGCGGATGGAGAGACGGCTTCGGTTACGAAGCTATTCTTTCCGGACGCTGTCGAGGCGCACAGGGTCGTAAGGCGGATCGTCCTGGATCCGATACTGACGCAGGTCTTCACGGGGCACGGCGGTTTCTCCGAGTACTTGCACCGTTTCAAGTGCAAGGAGAGCCCGGCGTGCCAATGTGACCCTGACGTTCAGGAGACGGTCCCACATCTCCTGCTCGAATGTCCCATCCACGCCAAAGATAGGTACGACCTAGAACAAGCAATAGAAATAAGATTAAATATAAGCAATATACCTAAGATTTTAAAGGAAAAAACAAAAATACATAGATTTATAAATTATTGTAAGACAGTAGCAAATAAGGTAAATAATAGGAATAGGTAATAAGATAGTTACTAATTATATAATTAATGTTATATAAGATTAGTAATAAAATAAATAGCTAAGATCTATGTAGTTTTAAGATAAATATAGATAAGATAAATAGATTTAAGATATAATAGGTATGGTAAGATATTAGATGATAGATACATATATAGAGAGTAAGATTTATTAGATTGAGATAGATTGTAAGGAGTTTAAATAAACAAATAAATGATAAGAAATAAAATATTACCCGAAAAAACGATCCCTTGTCCTGGATAGGGGGTACGAGAGTGGGGCATAGCGCCCCATAAAAAAGTAATTAAAAAAATAAAAATAACCTAACCTAACCTAACCTAACCTAACCTAACCTAACCTAACCTTTTTTTTTTTTTTTTTTTTTTTTTTTTTTGTCGCGGGGAAAGCGAATTATTGCTACCGCCCCGCCCCGGGGGAAGGCGGAACGGTTATGTTGGGTTCACCGGTCTTACGACCCAGCACTACGCCACCCGGAAGAGATGTTAAATCCGGGCGACCACTGGGCCGAGTCCCTAACACTATATACAACCTACACCGGCATACCAACTAAAACCCCGCGGTGGCCTTCTTCGGCGCATGTGGAGCGGCCCCGGGGTATCCTTAGCTAAATCTAAGGATTGCTACCGGAACCGCCCCTGCGCGGTGCCGCCTTGCGGCCCGTCTCCTTATGGGGGGCTCAGAAGCCCCCGCACACCGAAGGACGCCCTCGGCGTCAACGGCAGACACGAGGCCGACCACCCGTGCTGCCGTCCATCCCGGGGTCGCATGTACAACAGTACAATAATGGCGCTACGACAGCCCCCGGCTGCGCGCCTACGACCCCCGATGGCCCCACTTAGTCGCCTCTTACGACAGGCAGGGGATACCGTGGTGGAATTCTCCAAACGCCCCCATTCCACAGGGCGGAACCTAACCTAACCTTTTTTTTTTTTTTTTTTTTTTTTTTTTTTTTTTTTTTTTTTTTTTTTTTTTTTTTTTTTTGTCGCGGGGAAAGCGACTTATTGCTACCGCCCCGCCCCGGGGGAAGGCGGAACGGTTATGTTGGGTTCACCGGTCTTACGACCCAGCACTACGCCACCCGGAAGAGATGTTAAATCCGGGCGACCACTGGGCCGAGTCCCTAACACTATATACAACCTACACCGGCATACCAACTAAAACCCCGCGGTGGCCTTCTTCGGCGCATGTGGAGCGGCCCCGGGGTATCCTTAGCTAAATCTAAGGATTGCTACCGGAACCGCCCCTGCGCGGTGCCGCCTTGCGGCCCGTCTCCTTATGGGGGGCTCAGAAGCCCCCGCACACCGAAGGACGCCCTCGGCGTCAACGGCAGACACGAGGCCGACCACCCGTGCTGCCGTCCATCCCGGGGTCGCATGTACAACAGTACAATAATGGCGCTACGACAGCCCCCGGCTGCGCGCCTACGACCCCCGATGGCCCCACTTAGTCGCCTCTTACGACAGGCAGGGGATACCGTGGTGGAATTCTCCAAACGCCCCCATTCCACAGGGCGGAACCTAACCTAACCTAACCTAACCTAACCTAACCTAACCAGAGTCGTGAGCCACCCGTGCCCGTGAGTAGATCGTTTTTTGTACGCTCCAGGCAATTTAATTCGCGAATATTGTGAAAAGTGCTCCGATTGTCGCGAAAGTTGGTGAAAGTGTTCCGCTTAGTGCTCGTTACACCCACAGTGCTTACCAGTTCAGTCGCATCAAAAGCGGCTGAGATAGCCCGTTTTTCGTGGGTGTTAAAAAGTTAAAGTGTGAACGCTGCTCAAACGAGATCTTTGACACCAACATCTGCCGACGGTATAAGGAGCGTGCTGGTACCCCCCTTATACCACCAAGATCCCAGAATTTTCTGGTGACCTATTTCGGCAGAAATAAATAAAATCCGGATTGGCTTCGCGGCCCAAAACCGAAAATACAAGACTGAGGAAATCGGGACAAGAACACCAGAGCCGACAAGGCCTGCAGGAGCTGTTCCCGATACCTATTTTTAAAAATAATCGTAAGTCTTTTTGTTTATTTCGCTTTCCGTCACTGTGAAAAAACCTGTGAACTTCAAAGTCCTGTAGAAAGTCGAGACGATCTTTGACCCCAGAGTTTCTTAGTACCATCCTAAGGGCATACTCATCCCGCCTTCTGAGCAAGAAGAAATTCGGGGCCGACGTGAAGACTCGATTTTTGGCAGCGAAAAGCAAGGCAGAGGATTTCCGGGCCGGAGAGCGAAACTGTGTACGCGAACTGCGTCGTAGCGTGACTTGTAATTTTAGAGGCTGTCAACAACATACGTCACTTGTTTACGTCGTCTCAGTGTCGAAGTCTAGAGGCTAGGCCCCGCCCACTTGGCGGTTCTGGAAATTTTCCATCAATAACATCTTCGAACGTTCTGGTAGATTACCTCCGCTCTTCGGGTTGAGTGACGATTCACGTACCGTCCAGCGCCAATCTAGCTGGACCCTCAGAAGTGATCACGTGGTGCCGCACTTTTTGTTGCAGACACTTTAGACCCGTGTCCTTCTAGTGACGTCACCCACCCGATCGGGAAAACCGAACGGGCCCGAACCAACAACCACCATATCTTCGGGCTGAGACGATACTGATAGGACTGGTGCGCGTGTGAAGTTGGCAAAAGCCATTTCAAGTTGACCCTTGGGCTGCAGCTCCAAGTAAGCTGGTTTGAAATTTCCCCCCCTCCGGATTTTACCCCCCCCCCCCTCCTTCACCCCCTCCCACATCGGTCCAACCCCCCCCCCAACTTTTTTTTTAACCTTCACCCCCCCTCTCCCTATTTCGGCCAGTTTTGATCCCAGGCTTTTGAGTTTGGGCTCATTTTGTAGAGCTCACCAAGGCCAACATTACTGCCGTGACGGAAACCTTATCGGTTCCTTCTTTTATATCTTTATTTTCTGTTATTTTATTTTAATATCATTTTTCTTTTAATTTACTAATATTCTTACATTCGCGCACGCCGCATCGCACCAAAAACAAAAAGTTTTAATTAGAAATAAGATAGCATAAGTAATTATACTTAGCCTTAAGTTTTAAAATATTGACAAAGACAGCTGAGAGTTCTCTACACTCTCAGTCTTTTATTCCATAACTTTCGTCTGTGACGAAAACCTAAGTTTTAAGTAGTGTACGCTTTTCCCTTTTGGAAAATTTTAATTTTGACGACTTGGGGGCCACATACACCCTCAAGTATAAATTTTTACAGAATAGACGCATCCCTCTGATATACTACCTGACACTGCCTTGTAGTACTGTTTTGTTCCCAACATACCACATAGCTCAAAGTAAAAGTGTGTGTATTGATACTTGGGGACCATATACACCCTCAAGTGTCAAATCTTAGACCCTCTGATCAACCACCTCAGTCTCCAAGATGTTTGGCTTCAGAACGCCCGCCAAGGAGATTAACTCCCGTAACGCGCGTCAGAGCCAAACACCCGAGAAACCCATACCGGGAGACTCGACTGGCACCAAGGTCGCGCAGGCGCGACTCAGTATCGAGTCCCAGATTGAAAAATCTGTGGAGTCGACCCTGGGCGGGCCTGCGCGGCCGAAGGCCAAGTCGGTGCAACTGGAGGGGAAGACCTCGGCGTCGGCGCCGGTGAAGAAATCGACGAGCGTAACAAACGCTGTCGAGAAGTCACCGGTGACAGCTCCATCCTACCCGACCCGGACTGCTGCAGCGAAGGCTTGCCTTATGCGAGTCAAGCTACAAATCGGAAACAGCAGGAATCTCAAGACAGAGATCAAAAATGAGGTCATCGATGCGAGCGAGAAACTCTTCCGATTGGTCAAGGAGGCTGAGGAAGGGAGAAAATACAAAGCTGTGGAAAACAAGGAAGAAATAAGGACAAAGGATGACGATGCTAAAAAGAAAGTTACAGAAGAACAGCTCGTCATGAAGATGGAAGAACACAGCGAACTGCTTAGGACGAACAAAAAGGAAATGGAGGCTTTAGCAGAAGAGCTACGCAAACACAAGGAAGCCTTGAATGAAAGAGCAAGCTACGCCAGTGTCGCGTCGGGACCTCCGAGGCAGAGACCTGAACAGAGTGCAACAATGCACTCAGTTGTCATTGCCTCGGTGGACCAGAACGAAACTGGCGAGCAAGTTTTTGAACGGGTTCGTAAAGCAGTCAACGCAAAGGAGGAGGGTCTCAAGATCGATAGGATTAGGAAAGGGAAAGATAGGAAAGTGATCTTGGGGTGCAACACCAAGGAAGAACTTGAAAGTATCAAGAAAAGGATAAATAGGCCAGACGGAAGACTCACCGTTGAAGACGTGAAGAACAAAGATCCACTAGTGATCTTGAGGAGTGTGCTAAACCACAATTCGGATGAGGAGATAGTTAAAGCTATCAAATCCCAGAACCGCCATCTTTTGGGTGATGTGAGCGAACGAAACGCTCGCATCGCGGTAAAATACCGGAAAGGAGCACGAAATGCACTTACATCGCATATCGTGCTACAACTGTCTCCGGAGTTGTGGAGGCGCTTCCTCGACCAAGGGTCGATATATATAGACGTCCAGCGTGTTAGAGTCGAGGACCAATCTCCGTTGGTCCAGTGCTCTGGCTGCCTCGGATACGGCCACGGGAGGCGGTTCTGCAGGGACCGGGCTGAAGTGTGCAGTCACTGCGGGGGAGCACACCTTAAAAAGGATTGCGCCGACTGGCTCGCGCAAGCGCCCCCAAAGTGCTGCAATTGCGTCAGGGCCGGTCTCGACAGAGCCGACCATAATGCTTTTAGCGGGGAATGTCCGGTGAGGAGAAAGTGGGATGCCCTGGCGAGGTCTGCCGTAGCGTATTGCTAAGGTGGCCTCGGGGGTAAGTGGACACCAAGATCCCCCAGAAGGAGCACGGCCATTGCTCGTGGCCCAGGCTAACCTCCAGAGAAAGCAACTTGCTACTCAGGAGGTGATGCTGGAGGCCGTGAGCAGAAAAATGGCGTTCGCTCTACTCCAGGAGCCATATGTGGGAGCTCGAGGTAGGGTTAGGGACTACGGCGGGACGAGGATTTTCCAACACACAGGCATGGACAATACTACCGTAAAAGCCGCAATTGTAGTATTTGACTTGAACACCAAAGTCACACAGTGTCCAAATTTCACCACGCCTAACATCTCAGTGGTGAAAGTACATGCCGGAAACCGAGAAATCGCCGTGGTCTCTCTCTACTTCGAACCAGACAAACCCATAGGGCCATACCTGGAGCAACTGGGGAGAATTGTGTGCGAACTAGGGCCCACAAACATCCTCATCGGCGGAGATTTTAACGCTAAGAGCATGTGGTGGGGCAGCGGGGTCACTGACCGGAGGGGAGAAGACCTTGCTGATGCAATAGGAGAGTGGGGCCTCCAGGTGCTCAACGACGGAGACACGCCAACTTTTGACACCTTTAGGGGTGGTATACATTACAAAAGTCATGTGGACATAACACTATGCTCAGAGGACCTTTTCGGCCTGGTGAACGAGTGGAGGGTCAACGAAGATCTGGTGAGCTCAGACCACAACGCAATTTTGTTCAATATTAGACTCGGAAAACTAGAAAAATTAGAAATTAAAAGAACTACTCGGCTATTCAACACCAAAAAGGCTAATTGGGCTAAATTTGGTGAAAAATTTGCCCAATTAACTAACACCTGCAACGTAACTTCAGAAGTGGTAGAGCGCATACAAAACAAAATAGAAATAGACAGGTTTGTAGAAAATTATAGTGAAGTAATAGTAGAATCAAGTAGCGACTCTATCCCAAAATTAAAATCACACAAAAAATTATCCACACCGTGGTGGTCTGACGAAATCGCCGCGTTGAAAAAGGCCATGGTCACCAGGAGGAGAAGGATCCGCTGCGCAGCCCCAGTCCGCAGGGCGTTCGTCGTCGAAGAGTATCTGAGAGCGAAAGAAAAGTATGAGACAGAATCTAAGAAGGCCCAAATAAACAGCTGGAAGACCTTCTGTGCAAAGCAAGGCAGGGAAACCGTCTGGGATGGCATTTATCGAGTCATAGGGAAAGTCACGAAGAGGCAGGAGGACATTCCCTTGAAACGAGATGGGTGCATCCTAAGTCCAGAAGAATCGGCAAAGGTTTTGGCGGAAGTCTTCTATCCGGAGGACCGAATAGAAGATGATAACGCAGAACATCAGCGCATACGGGCTGAAGCTGATAGCATAAATGACGGTACGGATAATGGCCATCAGGACCCGCCATTTACAATGGATGAAATCCTTGCAGCTACAGACAGCTTCAACCCCAAAAAAGCCCCGGGAGCAGATGGCCTAACATCCGACATCTGCAAACAGGCAATCCGAAAAAACCCAGAGTTGTACCTGTCACTGGCTAACAAGTGCCTCGAATTAGGCCACTTCCCGACCATCTGGAAGGAGGCCACGGTCGTAGTACTCCGGAAACCCGGAAAGGAGGACTACACAGACGTTAAGTCGTATAGACCGATAGGACTGTTGCCTGTGATGGGGAAAATTCTGGAGAAAATAGTGGTGGGAAGAGTAAAGTGCCGTCCATCCCGGGGTCGCATGTACAAAAGTACCATAATGGCGCTACGACAGCCCCCGGCTGCGCGCCTACGACCCCCGATGGCCCCAATTAGTCGCCTCTTACGACAGGCAGGGGATACCGTGGTGGAATTCTCCAAACGCCCCCATTCCACAGGGCGGGAGACGCCGGTCAGTCGTCCACCCGACGCCTCCTACGTCTCCTTTGGCGGCGCGCGGGATCGTTCTGCTCACGATCCCGCTCGGCGCTCTCCTTCTGCGAGATGACGCACTCGCAAAAGGAGGCTACCGCCCGCCATGACCTCCGGCTGCCGACCATGGCAGACACCACGGCCGGCAGCGACAGGTCTCCTCCGACGACTGCTCTGAGAGCGCTGCGCTCGTCACTCCAGGCTGGACACTCCTCCAAGGTGTGTTGTGCCGTGTCCTCACGGCAGTTGCCACAATGGTGGCACACGGCGGAATCCTCCTTCCCGGCTATGCGACACAGGTACGAGCCGAAACAACCGTGACCCGTCAGTACCTGTGTCAGCCGGAATGTGGGCGCACCGTGGCGCCTGTCTAACCACTCGTCAAGGACAGGACGCACTGCCGCGACAGTCCTCACACCGGCACTTGGGCTCTCCAGCCTGGCATGCCACTCCTCCACGGCGGCTCTGCGAAATCGGGCCGCAATCTCCCTCGGAGCCAATCTCTGCGTACGTTGGGACGCCCCCTCTCGCCAAAAGAACGCAGACGAGAGGTGCTGGGCGTCCAACTCCCAAGGGAGAGTACCCGCCAACAGGCAGGCCGCCTCATGGGAGACCGTGCGGTAGCCCCTGATGATCCGCTGTGCCACTAAGCGCTGCGGTTTACGCAGTAGAGTGACACAGCGGGCGTTCAGGGACCCGGCCCAAACGGGACAACCGTAAAGGGCCATGGATCGCACGACTCCCGCATACAAACTACGGCAGGGGTTGCCGGGACCTTCCAGGTTCGGCAGCAGGCTTCCAAGCGCACCTGCTGCCCGCACCAGTTTCGGCGACAACTTCTCGAAATGGGCACGGAAATTCCACCGGCTATCTAGCACCAATCCTAGATACTTCATGGTGGAGCCGATGGAAATCCGCACCCCCTCCACTGTGATGTGGGCCTCCATAGGTGGCCCCCGCCGAGGCCCATGGAAACAAAGGGCCTCGGTTTTGTTCAGGGCCACAGTGAGGCCCAGTCGCCGAATCCTGCCCACCACCTGCTCTGTACCGACAGAGGCGAGCAGGGCGGCATCCTGGAAGGATCTCGCCGTCGCTGTCACTAAAGTGTCGTCCGCGTAGCAGACGACAGCGACGCCCCGAGGATTGGCACCACGGAGCACCCAATCGTAGCCGATGTTCCACAGAAGCGGGCCCAGAACTGAGCCCTGTGGAACACCGCAGGCCATTGCTCTTCGGTGCCACCCGTCGGCGCCCGGATACAACACGTCCCTATCAGATAGGTACGAGTGCACCAGACGCCGCAAATACGGTGGCACCACGTGGTACCGCAGTGCTTCGTTTATGCAGGCCCAGGGCAGCGTATTAAACGCGTTGGCGATGTCGAGAGACACCGCCACGACCACCTTGCCCCGGGCTACTGCATCCTCCGCCTGTGCCTTGACCCGCAAAATCGCGTGGATTGTCGATCGGCCATGCCGGAACCCGTATTGACAATCCGCCAGGTCCGGCCCGACCCCTTCAAGGTGCTCGACGAGGCGAGCATGAATAACCCTCTCAAATAATTTGCAAACCTCGTCGAGCAACACGATGGGCCGGTAGGCCGATGGCGACTCTGCGGGTCGGCCCTCCTTCTTGAGCAGGACGAGCGTCCCTGTCTTCCAGCGCGACGGGAAGACGCCCTGCTCCATACAGGCGGAGAAAAGGCCGCGGAGCCTCGCACCCAGGAACTCGAGGGCTAGCACCCAGGCTTTGCCGGGGATACCATCGAGCCCTGGGGCGGTGTTCTTGCCCCGCAGCCGAACCACTGCCGCCCGCAACTCTGCGGGCGAAACCTCGGAAACAACCCCTGCCGAACTCAACGACGATGGCGCCGCTGGACCTGGCGCCATCGGTGGAGGAGTGACATCCTCGGTGGCCGGGAACAAAGCCGCGACGACCTCCTCGACTAGGTCGCCCCGGAGACTCTGCGTCAGCGGGGGCGCCCACGGGCGACACTTTTTCATCGCCACGCGGTACGGACGCCCCCACGGATCGTTGTCGAGAGTGCTCCGGAACTCCCTCCGAGCCGCAGACTTTGCTCCCGCTATAGCCACATGCAGCGCTCTCTTGGCCTCTTTGTAGAGGCCGTGAAGCAGCCGCTCCTGGTCCTCGTCGCCGGGCAGACGAATCCGGCGACGACGGTGCCTGGCGAGACAACGGCGCGCGGCCACGCACGAAACACGCAGCCGCGTGAGCTCCGCCGTCCACCAGAACACCTGGCGCTTCTCAGGCCGGCGTCGGACACGGGGCATGGCTGCGTCGCAGACATGCGACATCGCCGCCCCGAACCACGCCGCCTCCTCCTCGACCCGTACCGGCCTCTCCGGTACGGGGAGCCACGCCTGAGCCAGAGCGGCCTCCTTCAGGGCCTCGACGTCGAGGCGCTTCACACCCCAACGCGGGCCGTCCGATCGCGGAGCGGTCGGTCCACCACCAGACTGGGCAGTAGGGGACGAGGCGACGTCGAACCGAATGTATCGGTGATCCGACAACGTCTCCTCGTCCACCAGGACCCTCCAATCCCGGACACGGCGGGCTAGTGCTGGGGTGGCGAACGTGATGTCCACCACCGAACCGCCATTGTGCCGCACGCACGTGTCCACCGATCCGCGATTCACGACGGCCAGGCTGGACGAGATCGCCCACTCCTCCAGGGCCTCGCCGCGCACGTCGGTCGCCGACGAACCCCAAGCCAGAGACTTGGCGTTGAAGTCGCCGGCGACGAGGACGGGGCGAGGCTGACTGCCTTGCACCACCAGGGCCCCCAACCGAGTGAGAAAGAGCTCGAACTCGGCCAGGGATCTGTTGGGGGAGAAATACACTCCCACAATCCAGACCCCCCCCAACAGAACCGCCACGCATCCCGAACCCTTCGCTACCTTTTCGAAGGGTGGGGAGCCGGCAGCGCCCCGAGTGATGACGGCCACCGAACCGTCAAGGTCCCCTGCCCAATCATCCCTGACAGGAACAAAATACGGCTCGGCGACCACAGCCACTTGTATCGACCACTGCGCCAGACTCTGAACGAGCAAATCCTGAGCTCTGGCGCAGTGGTTAATATTCGCCTGGAGGAAACGTTGCGCCATATTAATGGGCGATCTCCATCGGTGCGACGCTGTGGGTCGGGTCCGGCTGGGTCACAACCCCACCGCGCCCGCCGCGTTTAGAACGGCGGGGGCGGGAGGAGGCGACACACGCCTTGGCGCCCACTTGGTGCCCCGCGGGTTTTCCCGCAGCTGCGCAGACTGCGCAGTGCGCCTCCGCGGAGCACCCCTTGGCCTTGTGGCCTACTTGACCGCAGCGGTAGCAGATTCCGCTACGGTCACACTCATCGGTGCAGCGGTTCCGGACGTGCCCGTTGTATAGGCACCGGAAGCACCGCATGGGCCTCGGCTCAAGGAGGCGGACCTGTGCCGCCACCCAGCCAATAAGGACCCGTTTAGCCCCCATGATTATACTAGCGGCCTTGGCTGGGCACCGCACCCATGCCGCACCAAGGCCTGAACGGTCGGGGCGGATCTCCCCGACCTTGACATCCTCTACCCTGCAATCCCCAGCCCCAGCGAGGGCCGTTGCGACGATCTCCGGGTCGGCAGACGCGTCCAACCCGGACACCCGCAGTTCCGCGGTCTTGAAGGGGCGCGAGACGCGAACTTCTCCCTCCAGTTCCGTACCGCGGAACACCTCCCTCACTTTATCTGCGAGGGAGTCGGCCCTCGCTTCTGAATTTGGCCCGGGTACCTCATAAAGATACCCGCCTGTCGCCATAAGGCGGGCCCGAGTGTCGGATATACCGAGGTCGGCGAGGCGCACACACCTCTGCACCTCCCGGAGGACTTGGGCATACGTAACGCCCCGTGAGAGACCCTCCGGCGTCACCGTCAAGGTGACGGCCGCCCTCTGGTGAAGCCGAATTTTCGGCTCGGGCCTCGGCTGAGGCCGCTGCTGCGGCTGAGCGGTAGCCGAAGCTCTTGGCGCGGGCTGGGGAGTCTTTTGCTTCCCCTTTCGCGCGACCACCACCCACCCCTCGTCCATAGAGGTCGGAGCCGGGGGCAACGGGAGTGGTTCGCGGGGAAGCGGAGCCGGCTGAGCCGGACGGCCCTTCTTTTTCTTTTTCCCCCCCGCGCGTGTAGATTGCTGGGGGGGATTTGGAGCGACAGCAGGAGGTGCCACCAACTTTCCAGCCACAGGGCCAGATATACGCCGAGGGGCCGCAACAGGCTCAGGCTGAGCAGACTTGCCCTTGCCCTTGCCCTTGCCCTTGCCCTTGCCCTTCCCGATAGACGTATCTGGCGGACCAACGACGGCGGGCGGAGCCTTTGAGGGCCCAGCCACGGCCGCAGGTGTTGGCGGCGGTCTAACGGCGGCACGAGGCCGCGGTATTGGTAGCGGCGGCCACTCCGGCCTGTCCCGATCAGCGGCCAGAGGAGGCCGAACTGGGCGCTCAAGAGGCAGCCGCAAATACACATCCTCAAAGCGGGCGTCCAGAATGTTGAAGAGACGTCGCTGAAATTCAGCGAACGTCTCTCCAGACGAACCCTCCGAACGCGCCACTGGCTGCGACTGCCCGAGTGACCTAACGGTCGCCAGCACCTCCTCCAAGACCTTGGCCTGCTCCGCCTGGGCAGCCTTTAGCTTGGCAACCTCATTAGCTAAGGCTGCCTTTTCCGCCTCCAGGCGGGCTACCTCCGCGGGAGCCGACTCCCCGGCTCTCTCAAGGAGCTCGGTGGCAGCGAGATTAAGTTTACGCTGCTCGGTCCCCTTGAGATTCCGGGACCTATGCGAGACATCCCTGATGACGTCCGCCAAGCGCAGGCGCCAGTCTAGCTGTTCGACTGGCACCTCGGTTGCCTCCATAGGCATCCCCTCCTCGTCCGGAGTCGGTGTTGGACTCTCGGAGGTAGCGACCATCTTCTCCGCCGGCTCGCTATCACTTTCGCTCGAGATCGAGACCACATTGCGATCCCGATCTCGGCGACCCCTCTTCGTGCCAGAGGCTGCGCCACTCGGCCCGGCCTCGGACTCGAGAACCGGCACGGGCGCCACCTCGGCAACCTCACTTTTGGGCATACGCCCCTCCTCCGTCTGTCTTAGGTTGCTAGCAACCCCCGGGACAGACAACCTCTCCACCACGACGATTGGTTTGGCATGTTTTTGGTATTTCAAAATCATAACTAAACCCACGAGTATGGGGGAAATATACTGTCCACCCAGGCAGAGACCCCTGTACCTGGGTAAGCCTAGGCGTAACCCGCTATCGGAGTTTCGGCTGGACTCCGGCGGGGGTTCGCACTAACGACCGAACTACCCATCGGCCATGCATCCCCTCGCGGTGCGCCGCCGCTTGGGATTCGGGGTAACTTTTTATAGAGGTTTTCTACCTCGCGGCCCAGGCGGTTAAGCCAAGACCCTCGGTCCGATCAGGAGCGCGAGACATAACCACAGACCTTCTGACCAGATTACGAGTTACGACGGTGACAGTAGTCCTGCTCGGCGGCGGGGTGAGCGCACACCGAGCCCGTCGACACCCCCGAGACAGAACCCGGGGGTGGCCCTAAAAAACACCAACCCTCACAAATGACGACGGCCGCCGCAACATGCAACGACCGTCAACCACCTGTTGTCAGGATATCAGCCGTCAGTCAACTTGACCGCCGTTGCCCAGGGTGCACCACGTGGAGGTTTCCTGACTTCGCACCCCGTGCGCAACCTAACCTAACCTAACCTTTTTTTTTTTTTTTTTTTTTTTTTTTGTCGCGGGGAAAGGGAATTATTGCTACCGCCCCGCCCCGGGGGAAGGCGGAACGGTTATGTTGGGTTCACCGGTCTTACGACCCAGCACTACGCCACCCGGAAGAGATGTTAAATCCGGGCGACCGCTGGGCCGAGTCCCTAACACTATATACACCCTACACCGGCATACCAACTAAAACCCCGCGGTGGCCTTCTTCGGCGCATGTGGAGCGGCCCCGGGGTATCCTTAGCTATATCTAAGGATTGCTACCGGAACCGCCCCTGCGCGGTGCCGCCTAGCGGCCCGTCTCCTTATGGGGGGGCTCAGAAGCCCCCGCACACCGAAGGACGCCCTCGGCGTCAACGGCAGACACGAGGCCGACCACCCGTGCTGCCGTCCATCCCGGGGTCGCACGTACAAGAGTACAAAAGGGCGCTACGACAGCCCCCAGCTGCGCGCCTACGACCCCCGATGGCCCCAATTAGTCGCCTCTTACGACAGGCAGGGGATACCGTGGTGGAATTCTCCAAACGCCCCCATTCCACAGGGCGGAACCTAACCTAACCTAACCTAACCTAACCTAACCTAACCTAACCTAACCTAACCTAACCTAACCTAACCTAACCTAACCTAACCTAACCTAACCTAACCTAACCTAACCTAACCTAACCTAACCTAACCTAACCGAGTTGCTCCAAGAACGCCACCGTGAACGCATCGTTTATGTGTCGCTCCGCGTAAAATAAATCTGCTCGGTCGTCTTAAATTTGAATCTCGCTTTGAAATTTATATCATTGGGTGCGTAAAAGACCTGGCAGTGTGTTGGTGTAGGTGGTGAAGTGGAAAGTGCGGTGGTTTTCCCTCAAATTGGGAAAAACTAGTGAAAAATCGTCAATTTTCTGGATTATCGGCATTACCTGCATCATCTGCATCATCTGCATTGCTTGCTTCGGCTGCTTTGGTTGCATTGGCTGCAGTAGCTGAGTGCGCAGGCCAATCAAACATCTATCTGCGCATTGCCTGCGTTACCTGTACCATCTGGTAAGTCTGCACTGGCTGCTTTAACTGCATCGGCTGCATTGTCTGCGCGCGCTGGCCAATTGGAGATCCATCTGCACACTGTCTGCACTGCCTGCATCATCTGGACAGCCTGCATCGGCTGCATTGCCTGCTTGCGCGGGTGAATCGAAGATCCATCTGCACACTGTCTGCATTGCCGGTATTATCTGGATAGTCTGCTTCGGCTGCATTGCCTGCTTGCGCGGGCCAATTGAAGATCCATCTGCACACTGTCTGCATTGCCTGTACTATCCGGATAGTCTGCATCGGCTGCATTGCCTGCATTGCCTGCATTGCCTGCATTGCCTGCATTGCCTGCGTGCGCGGGCTAATCAAGGATCATCTGCACACTGCCTGCATTGCCTGCATTGACTGGATAGTCTGCATCGGCTGCATTGCCTGCATTGCCTGCATTGCCTGCATTGCCTGCATTGCCTGCGTGCGCGGGCTAATCAACAATCAGGGATCATCATCTGCATACTGCCTGCATTGCCTGCATTAACTGGACAGTCTGCATTGGCTGCTCTGGTTGCATATCATCTGCATTATTAACTGTTAAATAGGAAAAACAACACGAGCTGCTTTAAGCCCCACGGTTGACCCAAACAAATTATACAAAATTTACTTTTTGACTTTTTGACGCCTACAAGCCGTATACACTTGTGGGAAACATATTCTTCAGACGCATTCCCCTAACAATACCAAACATATAATGTTCGGGATCCGCACGCCACCCAAGGAAATGAGGCCGAAGAGCAAAACGCCTGAAAAGATCAGCCCGGGAGATACCGGTGGGAACAAGGTCGCGCAGGCCCGGCGGAGCTTGGAATCCCAGATCGAAAGATCTGGGGGAACGAGCGCCGCCGAGCCCGTGCGGCCAAAACCCGCGGGAACCTCTGCGGACGGAGAAAACCCGACTAAAAAAGTGACAGCCCCGGCCTCAATAGTGGCAGTAGTGCCACGAGAAGATACCGGACAAATGAGCAGGACAGCCAAAGCAAAATCTTGCTTGATGAAACTGAAGCTCCAAATAAACAACAGTCGGAACCTGAAAACGGAGATAAAAACGGACGTTATAGAGGCAGCGGAAAAGCTATACAAGCTAGTAAAGGAAGGAGAGGACGAAAGGTTAAAAGAAGGAAAGAAGGTAAAGACAACAGAAGATCCACCCAGAATCGGAAGAGACATGGAAATAGAGAAAAAGCTAGAAAATCAGGAGAAGGAAATAATTAGGAGACTGGATGCCCACACCCAACTATTGAAAGAGAGCAAGGAGGAAATGGAAAAGTTAAGCAAGGAGATAAATAAGCAAAGAGAGGACTGGAAAGAAGGAAGAAGCTACGCAAGCGTGGTGTCTGGCACAGGGAGGAAGGAACAAGGGAATGCAGCAATGCACTCCGTAGTGATCACCTCCGTGGACCAGACGGTCACGGGCGAAGCAGTCTTCGAGGAAATCAGGACTACACTAAACGCTAGAGAAGAGGGGATGAGGATTGATAAGATAAGAAAGGCAAAGGATAGGAAAGTGATAGTTGGCTGTAAGTCGAAAGAAGAACTGGGCAGAATTAAGGAAAAGATCAAATCAGCGGGAGCCAGACTTCATATCGAGGATATGGAGAATAAGAATCCCATGATTTTGCTGAGGGACGTCCTAAGCCATAACAAGGACGACGAAATAGTAAGAGCACTACTTAACCAGAACAAACATCTTCTGGGAGATGTGAGTGGAGACAGCGCGTGCCTAAAGGTGAAATTTAGGAGAAGGGCGCGGAACCCACTCACATCTCACGTGGCAATACAGGTGCCACCTAAGATATGGAAGCGGCTCACAGAAGAGGGGTCAGTCCATATTGACGTGCAGAGGGTCAAGGTCGAGGACCAATCCCCTCTTATCCAGTGCTCGCGGTGCCTGGGCTATGGGCATGGGAAGCGGTTCTGCCGAGACCAGGAGGATGCGTGCAGCCACTGCGGGGGGGCCCACCACAGGTCGGAATGCGCCGACTGGATGGCGAGGGCTCCACCGACGTGTTGCAACTGCACCAAGGCCAGGATCGGCGGGACCGAACACGATGCCTTTAGCCCGGAATGCCCTGTGAGGAGGAAGTGGGAGATCCTGGCGAGGTCCACGGTAGCATATTGCTAAGGTGGATCCAAGGAACCCAGATCAGACAAACTCCTCAACAGGCGCAACGTCGACCTTAGTCGCCCAAGCCAATTTACAAAGGAAAAAACTAGCGACAAGTGAATTCTTACTAGAATCAGCAAAGAGGAAGGTCGACTTTGCGCTGCTGCAGGAGCCATACGTGGGAAGCCAAGGTAGAGTGAGAGACCACCGGGGGGGGGAGGATCTTCCAGGGAGAAAACGGGCAGGGGGCCGTTGTCAAGTCAGCCGTTGCAGTTTTCAACGGCGACTGGGCGGTGGCCCAATGTCCGTCCCTCACCACAACCAACATCACAGTGGTGAAGATCCAAACGGGAACCCGTGAGATAGTGGTTATCTCGTTCTACTTTGAGCCGGATAAACCCATAGGGCCATACCTGCAGCAGTTGGGGAAGATAGTTGAAAAACTGGGCCCTCGCGGAATCCTCATAGGGGGTGACACCAATGCCAAAAGCATATGGTGGGGCAGCGCGGACACTGACGGGAGGGGAGAGGAAATGGCAGGAATGCTGGAGGAACACGGATTGCAGGTGCTCAACAGCGGCAAAGCTCCAACATTCGAAACAGTGCGAGGAGGAAAACTCCTCACCAGCCACATTGACATCACGGCCTGCACTGAGGATATCCTGGACCTGACAAGGGACTGGAAGGTGGACGACACCATGGCGGACTCGGACCATAACGCAATAACCTTCAAAATTGATAGAATTAAAAGTAAATTTACAATACAGAAATTTAAATCTACAAAAAAGTACAACACAAATAAGGCTAATTGGACCCACTTTGCTGAAAAACTGGAACAATTATTGCACAGCAACCAACTAACAGAATCAGAAATAAATAACATCAACAATAAATCAAATCTAGATAATACAATAGAAAAATACATAGATACAATAATAAAAACTAGCAACGAGACAATACCGCTAATTAAAGTAAAAAACAAACACAACTTACCGTGGTGGTCCGAGAAACTCGCCAGAATGAAGAAGGAAGTCACCACCAGGAAAAGGAGAATCCGATGCGCAGCGCCGATTCGAAGAGCTAAGGTCGTTGATGAGTACCTGCAATCAAAAGAGAGATATGAGAATGAAGCCAAGAAGGCACAAGTAGATAGTTGGAAGGAATTCTGTAAAAAACAGGATAAGGAGAACATCTGGGACGGGATATATAGAGTGATTGGGAAGGTATCCAAAAAGCATGAAGACCTGCCATTGACCAAGAACGGAGAGACCCTAAGCTTGAAGGACTCGGCAAAGCTATTGGCAGAAACCTTCTATCCAGAAGACAATAAAGAAGAAGACAACGCAGACCATCAGCGTACAAGAGAGGCAGCCGCACGAGTAAATGACAAAGTCGATGCTGAGATCCATGACCCACCATTTACACTGGACGAACTAAGTGCGGCTGCAAACAGCTTCAATCCAAAGAAAGCCCCGGGAGCAGACGGCCTAACGGCTGACATCTGTAAGCAAGCTATAGATAAGTACCCAGAATTGTACCTATCACTGGCAAACAAGTGCCTCGAACTTGGCCACTTCCCGACCACCTGGAAGGAGGCAACGGTCATAGTCCTCCGGAAACCTGCCAAGGAGGACTACACGAACGTCAAATCGTACAGACCGATAGGCCTTTTGCCTGTGATGGGGAAGATACTGGAGAAGATGGTGGTGGGGCGAGTGAGGTGGTATCTCTACCCGAGGACAAGCCCCCGACAGTTTGGCTTTATGCCGCAGAGGAGCACCGAAGACTCCCTCTACGTTTTGATGAGACATATAAGGAACAAACTTTCTGAAAAGAAAATTGTCCTTATTGTCTCACTGGACATAGAGGGGGCCTTCGACAGCGCCTGGTGGCCGGCAATTAGAGTCAGACTGTCGGAGGAAGGATGTCCAATCAACATCAGAAGGGTAATAGATAGCTACCTCGAGAGCAGAAAAGTCAGACTGAGGTACTCCGGGGAAGAGTATGAGAGGTGGACCTCCAAGGGATGCGTGCAGGGCTCCATTGGGGGTCCAACCTTCTGGAATCTGCTCCTCGACCCACTACTATCGGAGCTTGATAGACGGGGTATTTACTGCCAAGCTTTTGCCGATGACGTAGTGCTCGCATTCGACGGACATGAGATGAGCAAGATACAAAAACAGGCCAATGAAACGCTGGCCTGTGTGAGGGATTGGGGAATCAAAAACAAACTTAAGTTCGCCCCGAACAAGACAAAGGCAATGGTGATAACCAGAAAACTGAAGTATGATTCTCCGATCCTCCACATGGGTGGCGTGGACATTGGTCTGGAAAAACAGATGAAGATACTGGGAGTCACAATCGACAGCGGGCTGACCTTTAACGCCCACGTTACCAACGTATGTAAGAAGGCAGTGGGTTTTTACCAAAAACTGTCCACGGCAGCAAGAACGCAGTGGGGGCTGGGACCAGACATCATCAAACTGCTGTATACGGCTGTAGTAGAGCCAACCATACTATATGGAGCAAGTGTATGGGCCCCGGCTTCACACAAATTAGGGATAAAAAAGCAGCTCGCTGTTGTCCAAAGAGGTTTCGCGCAAAAGATTACGAAGGCCTACAGGACCGTCTCATTAAACTCGGCCCTTCTCCTCGCCGGGATACTGCCCCTGGATATTCGTGCCAGGGAGAATGCCTCCCTGTACGAAATCAAAAGGGGCTGGTCCCGGCGGGTGATAGGGGACCGGGAGGTGGAACGGCCTGTGGCCTTCGAAAATCTTGAACACCCAGCGCAACGTGGCACTATTAAATACCGGTGTCTGGTGGACGGTGCAGAAGTGAACCAAATAACTAGAGAAGGCCGAGCTATCTTCACAGACGGCAGTAAGATCGATGGTAAGGTCGGAGCGGCAATCTCCATTTGGCAGAACGCCGCCGAGACCAAAACCAAAAAACTCAAACTGGAATCATTCTGCACCGTCTACCAGGCAGAGATGGTGGCCCTCCACAGGGCGGTGGCAGAGGCGGTGGTTGGGGAGGCGGCTCAGTGCAGCATCCTGAGCGACTCTAGAGCGGCGCTGGAAACCGTCGCTGACGGAGCTTCCCTCCACCCCCTAGCGTTCCAAATTCAAAAAATGATCAGAAGCAATAAAGAACGCGGCAGAATAGTATCGTTATTCTGGATAAAAGCTCACGCAGGGTTGGAGGGAAACGAGCGCGCAGACGAGCTCGCAAAGGATGCTGCGCTGAATCTCAAAGTTAAACCTGACTACGATAAGTGTCCCGTTTCATTCGTCAAACGACAGATTCGTCTGGAGTCGATTGACGAGTGGAACGAGCGCTACGTACAGGGCGAGACGGCCTCAACCACAAAGCTCTTCTTCCCGAGTGCTGTGGAGGCCCGCCAAATCATCGGGAAGATCCAAACGGATCCCGTCACGACGCAGGTGTTCACGGGGCATGGCGGGTTCTCCGAATACTTGTACCGCTTCAAGTGCAAGGAGAGCCCGTCATGTATCTGTGACCCTGCAGAAGACCAAAGTTTAGTGCACGTTATAACCGAATGCCCAGTGTATCTGATGAAAAGACTAGATTTAGAAATAGAGTTAGGTATAGACATTAAAAGAAATACAGTATGTAAATTAATAGCAAATAAGGAAAGTAGAGATAAGTTTATTAAGTATTGTAGAAATGTAGTAATTAGCGTAGCAAATAGAAATAAGTAGAAATAAGTTAGGCTAGATATACAATGTATAGATTATATATTACTAGAAACTAAGAAATAATGTAAGTAAAAATAAGATAAACTGGAATAGTTATAAGGTAGATAAGTTAAATTAAGTGAAAAAATGTATGTAAATAAAGAAAAGAAAAAAGTCGTTCCAATAAAATAAGAAAATAGCTAGGATTAGGAAAAGTAGGACCATTGAGACTAGGAGCATAGAAATGAACCAATAAAGATAGAATAGGGAAGGGTAGGGGGTGAAAAAGAGCTCTAACTAGGGTTAGGGGAACGAGAGTGGGGCATAGCGCCCCACAATAAAAAAAAAAAAAAAAAAAAAAAAAAAAAAAACCTAACCTAACCTAACCTAACCTAACCTAACCTAACCTAACCTAACCTAACCTAACCTAACCTAACCTTTTTTTTTTTTTTTTTTTTTTTTTTTGTCGCGGGGAAAGCGAATTATTGCTACCGCCCCGCCCCGGGGGAAGGCGGAACGGTTATGTTGGGTTCACCGGTCTTACGACCCAGCACTACGCCACCCGGAAGAGATGTTAAATCCGGGCGACCACTGGGCCGAGTCCCTAACACTATATACAACCTACACCGGCATACCAACTAAAACCCCGCGGTGGCCTTCTTCGGCGCATGTGGAGCGGCCCCGGGGTATCCTTAGCTAAATCTAAGGATTGCTACCGGAACCGCCCCTGCGCGGTGCCGCCTTGCGGCCCGTCTCCTTATGGGGGGCTCAGAAGCCCCCGCACACCGAAGGACGCCCTCGGCGTCAACGGCAGACACGAGGCCGACCACCCGTGCTGCCGTCCATCCCGGGGTCGCATGTACAACAGTACAATAATGGCGCTACGACAGCCCCCGGCTGCGCGCCTACGACCCCCGATGGCCCCACTTAGTCGCCTCTTACGACAGGCAGGGGATACCGTGGTGGAATTCTCCAAACGCCCCCATTCCACAGGGCGGAACCTAACCTAACCTAACCTAACCTAACCTAACCTAACCAGAGTCGTGAGCCACCCGTGCCCGTGAGTAGATCGTTTTTTGTACGCTCCAGGCAATTTAATTCGCGAATATTGTGAAAAGTGCTCCGATTGTCGCGAAAGTTGGTGAAAGTGTTCCGCTTAGTGCTCGTTACACCCACAGTGCTTACCAGTTCAGTCGCATCAAAAGCGGCTGAGATAGCCCGTTTTTCGTGGGTGTTAAAAAGTTAAAGTGTGAACGCTGCTCAAACGAGATCTTTGACACCAACATCTGCCGACGGTATAAGGAGCGTGCTGGTACCCCCCTTATACCACCAAGATCCCAGAATTTTCTGGTGACCTATTTCGGCAGAAATAAATAAAATCCGGATTGGCTTCGCGGCCCAAAACCGAAAATACAAGACTGAGGAAATCGGGACAAGAACACCAGAGCCGACAAGGCCTGCAGGAGCTGTTCCCGATACCTATTTTTAAAAATAATCGTAAGTCTTTTTGTTTATTTCGCTTTCCGTCACTGTGAAAAAACCTGTGAACTTCAAAGTCCTGTAGAAAGTCGAGACGATCTTTGACCCCAGAGTTTCTTAGTACCATCCTAAGGGCATACTCATCCCGCCTTCTGAGCAAGAAGAAATTCGGGGCCGACGTGAAGACTCGATTTTTGGCAGCGAAAAGCAAGGCAGAGGATTTCCGGGCCGGAGAGCGAAACTGTGTACGCGAACTGCGTCGTAGCGTGACTTGTAATTTTAGAGGCTGTCAACAACATACGTCACTTGTTTACGTCGTCTCAGTGTCGAAGTCTAGAGGCTAGGCCCCGCCCACTTGGCGGTTCTGGAAATTTTCCATCAATAACATCTTCGAACGTTCTGGTAGATTACCTCCGCTCTTCGGGTTGAGTGACGATTCACGTACCGTCCAGCGCCAATCTAGCTGGACCCTCAGAAGTGATCACGTGGTGCCGCACTTTTTGTTGCAGACACTTTAGACCCGTGTCCTTCTAGTGACGTCACCCACCCGATCGGGAAAACCGAACGGGCCCGAACCAACAACCACCATATCTTCGGGCTGAGACGATACTGATAGGACTGGTGCGCGTGTGAAGTTGGCAAAAGCCATTTCAAGTTGACCCTTGGGCTGCAGCTCCAAGTAAGCTGGTTTGAAATTTCCCCCCCTCCGGATTTTCCCCCCCCCCCCCCTCCTTCACCCCCTCCCACATCGGTCCAACCCCCCCCCCAACTTTTTTTTTAACCTTCACCCCCCCTCTCCCTATTTCGGCCAGTTTTGATCCCAGGCTTTTGAGTTTGGGCTCATTTTGTAGAGCTCACCAAGGCCAACATTACTGCCGTGACGGAAACCTTATCGGTTCCTTCTTTTATATCTTTATTTTCTGTTATTTTATTTTAATATCATTTTTCTTTTAATTTACTAATATTCTTACATTCGCGCACGCCGCATCGCACCAAAAACAAAAAGTTTTAATTAGAAATAAGATAGCATAAGTAATTATACTTAGCCTTAAGTTTTAAAATATTGACAAAGACAGCTGAGAGTTCTCTACACTCTCAGTCTTTTATTCCATAACTTTCGTCTGTGACGAAAACCTAAGTTTTAAGTAGTGTACGCTTTTCCCTTTTGGAAAATTTTAATTTTGACGACTTGGGGGCCACATACACCCTCAAGTATAAATTTTTACAGAATAGACGCATCCCTCTGATATACTACCTGACACTGCCTTGTAGTACTGTTTTGTTCCCAACATACCACATAGCTCAAAGTAAAAGTGTGTGTATTGATACTTGGGGACCATATACACCCTCAAGTGTCAAATCTTAGACCCTCTGATCAACCACCTCAGTCTCCAAGATGTTTGGCTTCAGAACGCCCGCCAAGGAGATTAACTCCCGTAACGCGCGTCAGAGCCAAACACCCGAGAAACCCATACCGGGAGACTCGACTGGCACCAAGGTCGCGCAGGCGCGACTCAGTATCGAGTCCCAGATTGAAAAATCTGTGGAGTCGACCCTGGGCGGGCCTGCGCGGCCGAAGGCCAAGTCGGTGCAACCGGAGGGGAAGACCTCGGCGTCGGCGCCGGTGAAGAAATCGACGAGCGTAACAAACGCTGTCGAGAAGTCACCGGTGACAGCTCCATCCTACCCGACCCGGACTGCTGCAGCGAAGGCTTGCCTTATGCGAGTCAAGCTACAAATCGGAAACAGCAGGAATCTCAAGACAGAGATCAAAAATGAGGTCATCGATGCGAGCGAGAAACTCTTCCGATTGGTCAAGGAGGCTGAGGAAGGGAGAAAATACAAAGCTGTGGAAAACAAGGAAGAAATAAGGACAAAGGATGACGATGCTAAAAAGAAAGTTACAGAAGAACAGCTCGTCATGAAGATGGAAGAACACAGCGAACTGCTTAGGACGAACAAAAAGGAAATGGAGGCTTTAGCAGAAGAGCTACGCAAACACAAGGAAGCCTTGAATGAAAGAGCAAGCTACGCCAGTGTCGCGTCGGGACCTCCGAGGCAGAGACCTGAACAGAGTGCAACAATGCACTCAGTTGTCATTGCCTCGGTGGACCAGAACGAAACTGGCGAGCAAGTTTTTGAACGGGTTCGTAAAGCAGTCAACGCAAAGGAGGAGGGTCTCAAGATCGATAGGATTAGGAAAGGGAAAGATAGGAAAGTGATCTTGGGGTGCAACACCAAGGAAGAACTTGAAAGTATCAAGAAAAGGATAAATAGGCCAGACGGAAGACTCACCGTTGAAGACGTGAAGAACAAAGATCCACTAGTGATCTTGAGGAGTGTGCTAAACCACAATTCGGATGAGGAGATAGTTAAAGCTATCAAATCCCAGAACCGCCATCTTTTGGGTGATGTGAGCGAACGAAACGCTCGCATCGCGGTAAAATACCGGAAAGGAGCACGAAATGCACTTACATCGCATATCGTGCTACAACTGTCTCCGGAGTTGTGGAGGCGCTTCCTCGACCAAGGGTCGATATATATAGACGTCCAGCGTGTTAGAGTCGAGGACCAATCTCCGTTGGTCCAGTGCTCTGGCTGCCTCGGATACGGCCACGGGAGGCGGTTCTGCAGGGACCGGGCTGAAGTGTGCAGTCACTGCGGGGGAGCACACCTTAAAAAGGATTGCGCCGACTGGCTCGCGCAAGCGCCCCCAAAGTGCTGCAATTGCGTCAGGGCCGGTCTCGACAGAGCCGACCATAATGCTTTTAGCGGGGAATGTCCGGTGAGGAGAAAGTGGGATGCCCTGGCGAGGTCTGCCGTAGCGTATTGCTAAGGTGGCCTCGGGGGTAAGTGGACACCAAGATCCCCCAGAAGGAGCACGGCCATTGCTCGTGGCCCAGGCTAACCTCCAGAGAAAGCAACTTGCTACTCAGGAGGTGATGCTGGAGGCCGTGAGCAGAAAAATGGCGTTCGCTCTACTCCAGGAGCCATATGTGGGAGCTCGAGGTAGGGTTAGGGACTACGGCGGGACGAGGATTTTCCAACACACAGGCATGGACAATACTACCGTAAAAGCCGCAATTGTAGTATTTGACTTGAACACCAAAGTCACACAGTGTCCAAATTTCACCACGCCTAACATCTCAGTGGTGAAAGTACATGCCGGAAACCGAGAAATCGCCGTGGTCTCTCTCTACTTCGAACCAGACAAACCCATAGGGCCATACCTGGAGCAACTGGGGAGAATTGTGTGCGAACTAGGGCCCACAAACATCCTCATCGGCGGAGATTTTAACGCTAAGAGCATGTGGTGGGGCAGCGGGGTCACTGACCGGAGGGGAGAAGACCTTGCTGATGCAATAGGAGAGTGGGGCCTCCAGGTGCTCAACGACGGAGACACGCCAACTTTTGACACCTTTAGGGGTGGTATACATTACAAAAGTCATGTGGACATAACACTATGCTCAGAGGACCTTTTCGGCCTGGTGAACGAGTGGAGGGTCAACGAAGATCTGGTGAGCTCAGACCACAACGCAATTTTGTTCAATATTAGACTCGGAAAACTAGAAAAATTAGAAATTAAAAGAACTACTCGGCTATTCAACACCAAAAAGGCTAATTGGGCTAAATTTGGTGAAAAATTTGCCCAATTAACTAACACCTGCAACGTAACTTCAGAAGTGGTAGAGCGCATACAAAACAAAATAGAAATAGACAGGTTTGTAGAAAATTATAGTGAAGTAATAGTAGAATCAAGTAGCGACTCTATCCCAAAATTAAAATCACACAAAAAATTATCCACACCGTGGTGGTCTGACGAAATCGCCGCGTTGAAAAAGGCCATGGTCACCAGGAGGAGAAGGATCCGCTGCGCAGCCCCAGTCCGCAGGGCGTTCGTCGTCGAAGAGTATCTGAGAGCGAAAGAAAAGTATGAGACAGAATCTAAGAAGGCCCAAATAAACAGCTGGAAGACCTTCTGTGCAAAGCAAGGCAGGGAAACCGTCTGGGATGGCATTTATCGAGTCATAGGGAAAGTCACGAAGAGGCAGGAGGACATTCCCTTGAAACGAGATGGGTGCATCCTAAGTCCAGAAGAATCGGCAAAGGTTTTGGCGGAAGTCTTCTATCCGGAGGACCGAATAGAAGATGATAACGCAGAACATCAGCGCATACGGGCTGAAGCTGATAGCATAAATGACGGTACGGATAATGGCCATCAGGACCCGCCATTTACAATGGATGAAATCCTTGCAGCTACAGACAGCTTCAACCCCAAAAAAGCCCCGGGAGCAGATGGCCTAACATCCGACATCTGCAAACAGGCAATCCGAAAAAACCCAGAGTTGTACCTGTCACTGGCTAACAAGTGCCTCGAATTAGGCCACTTCCCGACCATCTGGAAGGAGGCCACGGTCGTAGTACTCCGGAAACCCGGAAAGGAGGACTACACAGACGTTAAGTCGTATAGACCGATAGGACTGTTGCCTGTGATGGGGAAAATTCTGGAGAAAATAGTGGTGGGAAGAGTAAAGTGCCGTCCATCCCGGGGTCGCATGTACAAAAGTACCATAATGGCGCTACGACAGCCCCCGGCTGCGCGCCTACGACCCCCGATGGCCCCAATTAGTCGCCTCTTACGACAGGCAGGGGATACCGTGGTGGAATTCTCCAAACGCCCCCATTCCACAGGGCGGGAGACGCCGGTCAGTCGTCCACCCGACGCCTCCTACGTCTCCTTTGGCGGCGCGCGGGATCGTTCTGCTCACGATCCCGCTCGGCGCTCTCCTTCTGCGAGATGACGCACTCGCAAAAGGAGGCTACCGCCCGCCATGACCTCCGGCTGCCGACCATGGCAGACACCACGGCCGGCAGCGACAGGTCTCCTCCGACGACTGCTCTGAGAGCGCTGCGCTCGTCACTCCAGGCTGGACACTCCTCCAAGGTGTGTTGTGCCGTGTCCTCACGGCAGTTGCCACAATGGTGGCACACGGCGGAATCCTCCTTCCCGGCTATGCGACACAGGTACGAGCCGAAACAACCGTGACCCGTCAGTACCTGTGTCAGCCGGAATGTGGGCGCACCGTGGCGCCTGTCTAACCACTCGTCAAGGACAGGACGCACTGCCGCGACAGTCCTCACACCGGCACTTGGGCTCTCCAGCCTGGCATGCCACTCCTCCACGGCGGCTCTGCGAAATCGGGCCGCAATCTCCCTCGGAGCCAATCTCTGCGTACGTTGGGACGCCCCCTCTCGCCAAAAGAACGCAGACGAGAGGTGCTGGGCGTCCAACTCCCAAGGGAGAGTACCCGCCAACAGGCAGGCCGCCTCATGGGAGACCGTGCGGTAGCCCCTGATGATCCGCTGTGCCACTAAGCGCTGCGGTTTACGCAGTAGAGTGACACAGCGGGCGTTCAGGGACCCGGCCCAAACGGGACAACCGTAAAGGGCCATGGATCGCACGACTCCCGCATACAAACTACGGCAGGGGTTGCCGGGACCTTCCAGGTTCGGCAGCAGGCTTCCAAGCGCACCTGCTGCCCGCACCAGTTTCGGCGACAACTTCTCGAAATGGGCACGGAAATTCCACCGGCTATCTAGCACCAATCCTAGATACTTCATGGTGGAGCCGATGGAAATCCGCACCCCCTCCACTGTGATGTGGGCCTCCATAGGTGGCCCCCGCCGAGGCCCATGGAAACAAAGGGCCTCGGTTTTGTTCAGGGCCACAGTGAGGCCCAGTCGCCGAATCCTGCCCACCACCTGCTCTGTACCGACAGAGGCGAGCAGGGCGGCATCCTGGAAGGATCTCGCCGTCGCTGTCACTAAAGTGTCGTCCGCGTAGCAGACGACAGCGACGCCCCGAGGATTGGCACCACGGAGCACCCAATCGTAGCCGATGTTCCACAGAAGCGGGCCCAGAACTGAGCCCTGTGGAACACCGCAGGCCATTGCTCTTCGGTGCCACCCGTCGGCGCCCGGATACAACACGTCCCTATCAGATAGGTACGAGTGCACCAGACGCCGCAAATACGGTGGCACCACGTGGTACCGCAGTGCTTCGTTTATGCAGGCCCAGGGCAGCGTATTAAACGCGTTGGCGATGTCGAGAGACACCGCCACGACCACCTTGCCCCGGGCTACTGCATCCTCCGCCTGTGCCTTGACCCGCAAAATCGCGTGGATTGTCGATCGGCCATGCCGGAACCCGTATTGACAATCCGCCAGGTCCGGCCCGACCCCTTCAAGGTGCTCGACGAGGCGAGCATGAATAACCCTCTCAAATAATTTGCAAACCTCGTCGAGCAACACGATGGGCCGGTAGGCCGATGGCGACTCTGCGGGTCGGCCCTCCTTCTTGAGCAGGACGAGCGTCCCTGTCTTCCAGCGCGACGGGAAGACGCCCTGCTCCATACAGGCGGAGAAAAGGCCGCGGAGCCTCGCACCCAGGAACTCGAGGGCTAGCACCCAGGCTTTGCCGGGGATACCATCGAGCCCTGGGGCGGTGTTCTTGCCCCGCAGCCGAACCACTGCCGCCCGCAACTCTGCGGGCGAAACCTCGGAAACAACCCCTGCCGAACTCAACGACGATGGCGCCGCTGGACCTGGCGCCATCGGTGGAGGAGTGACATCCTCGGTGGCCGGGAACAAAGCCGCGACGACCTCCTCGACTAGGTCGCCCCGGAGACTCTGCGTCAGCGGGGGCGCCCACGGGCGACACTTTTTCATCGCCACGCGGTACGGACGCCCCCACGGATCGTTGTCGAGAGTGCTCCGGAACTCCCTCCGAGCCGCAGACTTTGCTCCCGCTATAGCCACATGCAGCGCTCTCTTGGCCTCTTTGTAGAGGCCGTGAAGCAGCCGCTCCTGGTCCTCGTCGCCGGGCAGACGAATCCGGCGACGACGGTGCCTGGCGAGACAACGGCGCGCGGCCACGCACGAAACACGCAGCCGCGTGAGCTCCGCCGTCCACCAGAACACCTGGCGCTTCTCAGGCCGGCGTCGGACACGGGGCATGGCTGCGTCGCAGACATGCGACATCGCCGCCCCGAACCACGCCGCCTCCTCCTCGACCCGTACCGGCCTCTCCGGTACGGGGAGCCACGCCTGAGCCAGAGCGGCCTCCTTCAGGGCCTCGACGTCGAGGCGCTTCACACCCCAACGCGGGCCGTCCGATCGCGGAGCGGTCGGTCCACCACCAGACTGGGCAGTAGGGGACGAGGCGACGTCGAACCGAATGTATCGGTGATCCGACAACGTCTCCTCGTCCACCAGGACCCTCCAATCCCGGACACGGCGGGCTAGTGCTGGGGTGGCGAACGTGATGTCCACCACCGAACCGCCATTGTGCCGCACGCACGTGTCCACCGATCCGCGATTCACGACGGCCAGGCTGGACGAGATCGCCCACTCCTCCAGGGCCTCGCCGCGCACGTCGGTCGCCGACGAACCCCAAGCCAGAGACTTGGCGTTGAAGTCGCCGGCGACGAGGACGGGGCGAGGCTGACTGCCTTGCACCACCAGGGCCCCCAACCGAGTGAGAAAGAGCTCGAACTCGGCCAGGGATCTGTTGGGGGAGAAATACACTCCCACAATCCAGACCCCCCCCAACAGAACCGCCACGCATCCCGAACCCTTCGCTACCTTTTCGAAGGGTGGGGAGCCGGCAGCGCCCCGAGTGATGACGGCCACCGAACCGTCAAGGTCCCCTGCCCAATCATCCCTGACAGGAACAAAATACGGCTCGGCGACCACAGCCACTTGTATCGACCACTGCGCCAGACTCTGAACGAGCAAATCCTGAGCTCTGGCGCAGTGGTTAATATTCGCCTGGAGGAAACGTTGCGCCATATTAATGGGCGATCTCCATCGGTGCGACGCTGTGGGTCGGGTCCGGCTGGGTCACAACCCCACCGCGCCCGCCGCGTTTAGAACGGCGGGGGCGGGAGGAGGCGACACACGCCTTGGCGCCCACTTGGTGCCCCGCGGGTTTTCCCGCAGCTGCGCAGACTGCGCAGTGCGCCTCCGCGGAGCACCCCTTGGCCTTGTGGCCTACTTGACCGCAGCGGTAGCAGATTCCGCTACGGTCACACTCATCGGTGCAGCGGTTCCGGACGTGCCCGTTGTATAGGCACCGGAAGCACCGCATGGGCCTCGGCTCAAGGAGGCGGACCTGTGCCGCCACCCAGCCAATAAGGACCCGTTTAGCCCCCATGATTATACTAGCGGCCTTGGCTGGGCACCGCACCCATGCCGCACCAAGGCCTGAACGGTCGGGGCGGATCTCCCCGACCTTGACATCCTCTACCCTGCAATCCCCAGCCCCAGCGAGGGCCGTTGCGACGATCTCCGGGTCGGCAGACGCGTCCAACCCGGACACCCGCAGTTCCGCGGTCTTGAAGGGGCGCGAGACGCGAACTTCTCCCTCCAGTTCCGTACCGCGGAACACCTCCCTCACTTTATCTGCGAGGGAGTCGGCCCTCGCTTCTGAATTTGGCCCGGGTACCTCATAAAGATACCCGCCTGTCGCCATAAGGCGGGCCCGAGTGTCGGATATACCGAGGTCGGCGAGGCGCACACACCTCTGCACCTCCCGGAGGACTTGGGCATACGTAACGCCCCGTGAGAGACCCTCCGGCGTCACCGTCAAGGTGACGGCCGCCCTCTGGTGAAGCCGAATTTTCGGCTCGGGCCTCGGCTGAGGCCGCTGCTGCGGCTGAGCGGTAGCCGAAGCTCTTGGCGCGGGCTGGGGAGTCTTTTGCTTCCCCTTTCGCGCGACCACCACCCACCCCTCGTCCATAGAGGTCGGAGCCGGGGGCAACGGGAGTGGTTCGCGGGGAAGCGGAGCCGGCTGAGCCGGACGGCCCTTCTTTTTCTTTTTCCCCCCCGCGCGTGTAGATTGCTGGGGGGGATTTGGAGCGACAGCAGGAGGTGCCACCAACTTTCCAGCCACAGGGCCAGATATACGCCGAGGGGCCGCAACAGGCTCAGGCTGAGCAGACTTGCCCTTGCCCTTGCCCTTGCCCTTGCCCTTGCCCTTCCCGATAGACGTATCTGGCGGACCAACGACGGCGGGCGGAGCCTTTGAGGGCCCAGCCACGGCCGCAGGTGTTGGCGGCGGTCTAACGGCGGCACGAGGCCGCGGTATTGGTAGCGGCGGCCACTCCGGCCTGTCCCGATCAGCGGCCAGAGGAGGCCGAACTGGGCGCTCAAGAGGCAGCCGCAAATACACATCCTCAAAGCGGGCGTCCAGAATGTTGAAGAGACGTCGCTGAAATTCAGCGAACGTCTCTCCAGACGAACCCTCCGAACGCGCCACTGGCTGCGACTGCCCGAGTGACCTAACGGTCGCCAGCACCTCCTCCAAGACCTTGGCCTGCTCCGCCTGGGCAGCCTTTAGCTTGGCAACCTCATTAGCTAAGGCTGCCTTTTCCGCCTCCAGGCGGGCTACCTCCGCGGGAGCCGACTCCCCGGCTCTCTCAAGGAGCTCGGTGGCAGCGAGATTAAGTTTACGCTGCTCGGTCCCCTTGAGATTCCGGGACCTATGCGAGACATCCCTGATGACGTCCGCCAAGCGCAGGCGCCAGTCTAGCTGTTCGACTGGCACCTCGGTTGCCTCCATAGGCATCCCCTCCTCGTCCGGAGTCGGTGTTGGACTCTCGGAGGTAGCGACCATCTTCTCCGCCGGCTCGCTATCACTTTCGCTCGAGATCGAGACCACATTGCGATCCCGATCTCGGCGACCCCTCTTCGTGCCAGAGGCTGCGCCACTCGGCCCGGCCTCGGACTCGAGAACCGGCACGGGCGCCACCTCGGCAACCTCACTTTTGGGCATACGCCCCTCCTCCGTCTGTCTTAGGTTGCTAGCAACCCCCGGGACAGACAACCTCTCCACCACGACGATTGGTTTGGCATGTTTTTGGTATTTCAAAATCATAACTAAACCCACGAGTATGGGGGAAATATACTGTCCACCCAGGCAGAGACCCCTGTACCTGGGTAAGCCTAGGCGTAACCCGCTATCGGAGTTTCGGCTGGACTCCGGCGGGGGTTCGCACTAACGACCGAACTACCCATCGGCCATGCATCCCCTCGCGGTGCGCCGCCGCTTGGGATTCGGGGTAACTTTTTATAGAGGTTTTCTACCTCGCGGCCCAGGCGGTTAAGCCAAGACCCTCGGTCCGATCAGGAGCGCGAGACATAACCACAGACCTTCTGACCAGATTACGAGTTACGACGGTGACAGTAGTCCTGCTCGGCGGCGGGGTGAGCGCACACCGAGCCCGTCGACACCCCCGAGACAGAACCCGGGGGTGGCCCTAAAAAACACCAACCCTCACAAATGACGACGGCCGCCGCAACATGCAACGACCGTCAACCACCTGTTGTCAGGATATCAGCCGTCAGTCAACTTGACCGCCGTTGCCCAGGGTGCACCACGTGGAGGTTTCCTGACTTCGCACCCCGTGCGCAACCTAACCTAACCTAACCTTTTTTTTTTTTTTTTTTTTTTTTTTTTTCGCGGGGAAAGCGAATTATTGCTACCGCCCCGCCCCGGGGGAAGGCGGAACGGTTATGTTGGGTTCACCGGTCTTACGACCCAGCACTACGCCACCCGGAAGAGATGTTAAATCCGGGCGACCGCTGGGCCGAGTCCCTAACACTATATACACCCTACACCGGCATACCAACTAAAACCCCGCGGTGGCCTTCTTCGGCGCATGTGGAGCGGCCCCGGGGTATCCTTAGCTATATCTAAGGATTGCTACCGGAACCGCCCCTGCGCGGTGCCGCCTAGCGGCCCGTCTCCTTATGGGGGGGCTCAGAAGCCCCCGCACACCGAAGGACGCCCTCGGCGTCAACGGCAGACACGAGGCCGACCACCCGTGCTGCCGTCCATCCCGGGGTCGCACGTACAAGAGTACAAAAGGGCGCTACGACAGCCCCCAGCTGCGCGCCTACGACCCCCGATGGCCCCAATTAGTCGCCTCTTACGACAGGCAGGGGATACCGTGGTGGAATTCTCCAAACGCCCCCATTCCACAGGGCGGAACCTAACCTAACCTAACCTAACCTAACCTAACCTAACCTAACCTAACCTAACCTAACCTAACCTAACCTAACCTAACCTAACCTAACCTAACCTAACCTAACCTAACCTAACCTAACCAAAAACAAAACAAGGAAAAATTATCCGAAAATTTTCCCAAAAATTTTAATTACAAAATTGCATTAAGGTGACTGTTAAGCTTAAGACAGGACGATTGAGCCCAAGCTCGGGTGAAATCGGATAAGAAACGGCTGAGATACGACTTAATCAATTATTTGACCGCCATATTGGAAAAACTTCAAGTCACCATAACTCAACAGCCTTTCAAGATAACTCGCCCGTGTTTGGGTTCATTCAAATTGTCTCAAGAAGACCTAATAATTAAGATACTCTAGGTAGAGATTCGAAAGCTCTACATTTTGACAAAAATTTGTTAAACAAAATTAAAATAACTACTTACCTGTGGGTGTCCCGCGAAGCGATCACAGCGCGAGCCAACTCTATCGTCGCTACAATTGTAGAGCCGGTAGAAATTGGCAGCTGGTGAGTCGTAGTCCGGTGTCATCTTGACCTGAAACAAAAGAAAGTAGAGTTAGTAATAATCTGACAAATAACTGTTTACAATTATATTTATGTTATGACCTGAAATAAAAATAAAAAGAGTGAGTAAAATTTTGTACTAAAATAGTTCTAATATTAATTCTAAATACATCCTATAGTTTTAAGACAAAGCTCTCTAAGAGCAAAAACAGACAAACGGGCGTGCAAAGCACGAGCTGTTTTCCGATAATATACTACTTATAGAATAGGTTAATTAGAGTAATAAGTCACTGAGACTAGTACATTATATGTTGTACCGATATACCAGGAGACGACAAAGGTGAGCTCTCTACACTCATCGAAAACAGACAACCCGGTTAGCTTTTTACACAACCGGGCCATTATATAAACTGACGCGTTCCCTACAAAAATAGCCAAAATATGTTCCGCACACCAGCAAAAGACGCAGGCGTCAAGGCCAATACAACTACGCCAGAAAAGACCAGCCCAAAAGCAAGTACAAGCAATGTGGCACAGGCACGCCGAAGCATCGAGCTAAGGATAGAGGGGCTGGACGAACAAATAAAAACCATCGAACCAGAAAAACAAAAACAAAAGACAACCCCCACTATGCCTAAAGCAAAGACACCGGAACAAAAAGACAGAGTAATGGAAGCAAAAGCATGCCTCATGAAGATTAAACAACAGATAGCGATAAGTAGGAACTTGAAAACCGAAATCAAACACGAGGTAATAGAAGCAACAGAGCGCATGTTTAGACTAGTCAAAGCAGCCGAAGAAGCAAATAAAAGCATGGCGCAGGACAAAACACAAAAGGAGAAGCCTACGATACAGAAGGAAGAAAAAGAATCCGAATTGATAAGGAAGATGGAGGAGCACGGAAAGCTCATACAAGAAAATAAAGAACAAATGGACAAACTACAGGAGGAAATTTCAAAAACTAGAGAACAATGGAACCAAAGGAGTTACGCAAGTGTAACAGCAGAACTACCAAGAAGTCAAGGAACACCAATAGAGCCAGCTATGCACTCAGTGGTTATAACGTCTGAAAACGAAAAAGACACCGGAGAGCACATTTATGAAAAGCTGAGGAAGACAATAAACGCCAAGGAGGAAGGAATCAGAATAGACAACGTAAGAAAAGCCAAAGACAGAAAGGTAGTAATCGGATGCAGATCAAGAGAAGAAATCAGCAAAGTCCAAGACAAGATAAAGAAAGCAGGAGCGGGACTGTCCATTGAGGAAGTAAGGAACAAAGACCCCCTGCTGAAGCTACAAGGCGTGTTAAAATGCAATACTGACGAAGACGTAAAGATGGCTCTAAAGACCCAGAACAAACACCTTCTGGGAGAGGTGAATGAAAAGGAGTACAGAGCAGAAGTCAAGTTTCGAAGGAGGTCAAGGAACCCGCTCACCTCAGATGTGGTGCTTCAAGTCTCACCGAAAGTATGGAGGATCCTCACGGAAGCAGGAGCCGTACACGTCGATATCCAACGGGTCAGAGTTGTCGACCAGTCCCCTTTGATACAGTGTTCTCGCTGCCTAGGATACGGACATGGGAGACGCTTCTGCAGGGAAGTGGAAGACGTGTGCAGCCACTGCGGGGGACCGCACTTAAAAAAGGACTGTGCAGACTGGATGGCTGAGGCTCCACCAGCATGCACAAATTGCCAGAAGGCAAGACTGGCAAAGATAGACCATAGTGCGTTCAACATGGAATGCCCAGTCCGAAGAAAGTGGGAAGCACTAGCAAGATCAGCGGTGGCCTACTGCTAAGGTGGTTCCAAAAGCACAAAACAAGGAAACAACTCCAAGCTCCCCAAAAAACATCAAACCACACCTTATAGCTCAAGTCAACCTGCAGAGAAAAAGGATAGCAACGTTGGAACTACTGCTCGAGGCACAAAAAAGAGGAATGTCCCTTGCACTGATCCAGGAGCCATACGTGGGGAACACGGGTAGAATGGCAGATCGCCAAGGAATCCGAATCTACCAAGACGAAAGGAAACTAGAGGGCACAGTAAAGGCAGCAATAGCAGTCTTCGATGACAATATTACAGTGACCCAGTGTCCCGAACACACGACACAAAACATCGTAGTGGTGAAGATGAAAATAGGAACCAAAGCTATGACGGTGATCTCATTTTACCTGGAACCAGATCTCCCCATTGAGCCATACCTGGATCAGCTGAGAAACATTATGCACAATACAGGATCCGGACAAATCCTTATGGGCGGTGACTCGAATGCTAAAAGTGTGTGGTGGGGCAGCCTGAAAAACGATAAGAGAGGCAGCGAAATGGCAGGAATGCTGGAAGAAGAAAGCTTACAGGTACTCAACGAGGGCACAAAACCAACCTTCGATACAATACGAGGTGGTAAGGTGTATGCGAGTACTGTGGACATAACGGTATGCTCAGAGGACCTTCTGGACCTGATAGATGATTGGAAGGTGGATGATAGCGTCGTGAGCTCAGACCACAGCACAATACTTTTTAAAATCAAATTAGGAAAATCAGAACCTTGTGGGAATAAAACCACAAGAAAATACAACACCAAGAAAGCAAATTGGGAACAGTTTGGTGACAAACTGTCACAATTGATGGCAGAAAGTAATTTTAACATAGAAGAAATACAAAACGTAAAAAACAAAAGGGAAATAGACCAACAAGTTGAAAAATACACAGATATTATAATAAAAACATGTGAAAGCACACTAAAAAAGCAAAAACAGAAGAAAAAACTTACCATTCCGTGGTGGTCCAAGGAGCTCGCGATGCTGAAGAAAGACGCCGTCACGAAAAGAAGGAGAGTCCGCTGGGCAGCGCCGGTCCGCAGGGCAGCCGTCGTCGCCGAATACCTGAAAGCAAAAGAACATTATGAAAACGAAGCAAAAAAGGCACAGATAGAAAGCTGGAGAACGTTCTGTGGGAAACAAGAAAGAGAAACTGTGTGGGAGGGTATCTATAGAGTATTAAATAGGACAACTAGGAGATACCAAGATACACCTCTGGTAAAGGATGGAAGAACTTTAAGCCCCGAAGAATCGGCAGAGTTACTGGCAGTAGTCTTCTATCCGGAAGACCGACCGGAAGAGGATAGCGTACACCATCAACGCATAAGGGTACTAGCCGACCAGATAAATGACGAGCTGGATGATGACGATCGAGATCCGCCATTTACAAGTCAGGAGGTAATAGCGACGGTCGAGAGCTTTAACCCGAAGAAAGCCCCTGGAGCAGATGGACTTACATCAGACATCTGTAAGCAAGCTATTCGGAAAAATCCTGAGTTATACCTGTCACTGGTAAACAAATGCCTCCAACTAGGCCACTTCCCCAACATCTGGAAGGAGGCCACGGTCGTAGTCCTCCGGAAACCCGGGAAGGAGGACTACACAAGCGCCAAATCCTATAGACCGATAGGCCTGTTGCCAGTGATGGGAAAGATTTTCGAGAAAATGGTGGTGGGTAGAGTGAAGTGGCATCTACTACCGAGGATGAGTACCCGGCAGTTTGGCTTCATGCCTCAGAAGGGCACCGAGGACGCCCTCTATGTTTTAGTAAACCATATTAGGAACAAAATTAAGGAGAAAAAGGTAGTCGTGTTAATCTCCCTAGACATAGAGGGCGCCTTCGATAGCGCCTGGT